>JAUELO010256000.1:0-26345 GCA_032357855.1 Amphibolips quercusostensackenii | reverse complement strand
TTTCATCACTCTGAGAATCTAAGAGAATTAAATATTTTACACTTAAATTTGACATTATTTTGCATAAGTTGTATATATTGTGTTATGCAAAGATAGTAGTAAAATTAAAATAATATCAGTAAAATACTATAAATTTTCTCATTTTATTAATATTTAACAAAAATAAGAGAGGGTGTCAATAACTGGTGCAGTGCCAACCACTAGTGCTCTTACCCTATTGTTTATCTAAACACAATGTATAATAACTGAACCAGAAAAAAACATAGCAAATTTTATTTTTCATCTTTATTATATATGCTAAAAGCTTTAATTTGATTCTTCCCGGAAAAAATCCGACTAAAAGAAAAGCTTCGAGCATAGGAATTTAAATAAATAAATTTCGTTTACTGTCCTAAATTAATTATTTTTCAACCACTGAGATAAAAAAAATTAAAACATAGCAAATTATATTTTGCATCTCAGTTATATATACTAAAAGCTTCAGTTTGTCCCATCCCTGAAGAAAATGCGACTAAAAGAAAAGCTTCGAGCACATGTGTCTAAATAAACAAATTTTTCTCACTTTTCTGAATCAATTTTTTTTAGCCACTAATATAAAAAAAACTACAACATAGCAAATTTTATTTTTGATCTCAATTATATATGTCAATCACATTAATTTGAGCTTTCCTCAAAGAAAATCGGACTGAAAGAAAAGCTTCGAGCACAGTTGTCTAAATAAACAACTTTTATTTACTTTCCTCAATCAATTTTCTTTAACCACTGATATAAAAAAAGAAAACTATAAGGTAGCAAATTTTATTTTTTATGTCAATACCACACGCCAATTGCTTTAATTAAGACAATTCCTAATGAAAATCAGACTAAAAGAAGAGCTTCGAGCACAGGGGTCTAAATAAGCAAAATTTTGTTTATTTTTCTTATTTCACTTCTTTTAACCACTTACATATATACCCGTAGAAAATTAGACTAAAAGAAAAGCTTCAAGCATAGGTGTCTGAATAAACAAATTTTGCTCCCTTTCCTGATTGAATTTTTTTGTAACCAGTAATATAAAAAAGAGATATCTGCAACATAGCAAATTTCATTTCGTATCTTAAATATATATGCTAAAAGCTTTAATTTAAAACCTCGACGAAGAAAATCAGCTTTAGAGAAAAGCTTAGAGCACAGGGGTCTAAATAAATAAATTTTGCTTACTTTCCTTATTTAATTTTTTTGTGACCACTGATATAATGAAGAAGATCTATAACATAGCAAATTTCATGTTGTATCTTAAATAAATATGCTAAAAGCTTCAATTTGATCCCTCGCCGAAGAAAATCAGACTCAAAGAAAAGCTTTGAGCAAAGGGGTCGAAATAAACAAATTTTACTCAATTTCCTGATTTAACTTTTTTTTAACCACTGATATAAAAAATATATATATATAACATAGCAAATTTTATTTTGTTTCTAATTATATATGCTAAAAGCTTTAATTTAAGCCATCCCTGAAGAAAACGTGACTAAAAGAAAAGCTTTGAGCATAGGGGTCTAAATAAACAAATTTTGCTCACTTTCCTGAATCAATTTTTTTTAATCCACTAATATAAAAAAAGAAAACTATAATATATTAAATTTTATTTTTTATCTTAGTTATATATGTCAATCATTTTAATTTGAGCTTTCCTTGAAGAAAATCGAAGTGAAAGAAAAGCTTTGAGCATAGGGGTCTAAATAAACAAATTTTGCTCACTATCCTTATTTAATTTTTTTTAAACCACTAATACAAAAAAAAAGATATCTATAACATAGCAAATTCAATTTTTCGTCTCAATTATATATGCTGAAAGCTTCAATTTAAGCTATTCCTGGAGAAGATGCGACTAAAAGAAAAGCTTTGAGCATAGGGGTCTAAATAAACAAATGTTGCTCACTATCCTGATTAAATTTTTTTTTGAATACTGATATAAAAAAAGATATCCATAACATAGCAAAGTTTTAATTTTCATCTCAATTACATATGCTGAAAGCTTTAATTTGGGCCATCCCCGAAGAAAATTGGACTAAAAGAAAAGCTTTAAGCATAGGTGTCTAAATAAACAAATTTTGCTCACTTTTCTGATATAATTTTTATTACTTACTGATATAAAAAAAAAGATATCTATAACACAGCAAATTTTATTTTTTGTCTCAATTATATATGCTTAAAGCATTAATTTCTGCCATTTCCAAAGAAAATTAGACTAAAAGAAAAGCTTTGAGCATAAGTGTCTGAATAAACAAATTTTGCTCACTTGTCTAAATCAATTTTTTTAACCACTGATATAAAAAAGAAAACTATAATATATCAAAGTTTATTTTTTCTCTAAATTATATATGTTAATAACTTTAATTTGAGCTTTTCCCAAAGAAAATTGGACTGAAATAAAAGCTTTAAGCATAGGGGTCTAGATAAACAAATTTTGCTCACTATCCTGATTTAATTATTTTAAAACCACTAATATAAAGAAAAGATATCTATAAGATAGCGAATTTAATTTTTTGTCTCAATTATATATGCTTAAAGCTTTAACTTAAGCCATCCCTGAAGAAAACGTGACTGAAAGAAAAGCTTTGAGCATAGGGGTCTAAATAAACAAATGTTGCTCACTATCCTGATTAAATTTTTCCTAAACCACTGATATAAAACAAAGATATCTATAACATAGCAAATTTTATTTTTTGTCTCAATTATATATGCTGAAATCTTTAATTTGGGCCATTCCCAAAGAAAATTGGACTAAAAGAAAAGCTTTGAGCATATGGTCAAAATAAACAAATTTTGCTCATTTTTCTCATTTTCCTTTTGTATAACTACTGATGTAAAAAAATAGGATAATAAATTTGATTATTTACTTCGATTCCGCATGCCAAAAGCTTCAATTTTAGAAGTATCCGCTGAAAATTAAGCAGAAAGAAAAGCTTTAAGCATAGGTGTCTATATAAACAAATTTTGCTCACTTTCCTAAGTTAATTTTTTTTTTAAATCAATATATCAAAAAAAAAATCTATAACCTAGCAAATTTGATTTTTTGCATCTCAATTATGTATGCTAAAAGCTTGAATTTAAGGCATCCCTGAAGAAAATGCGACTAAAAGAAAAGCTTCCAACATTTGGGCCGACATAACCAAATTTTCCTCATTTTTTTCTTTTTCTTTTTTTTTCACCACCAATATCCAAAAAAAACTTTAAAAAAGCAAATTTCATTTTTAATTTCAAGTCCACATGCCATTAGCTTTATTTTGAGCCATCCCGGAAGAAAATGGGACTAAAAGAAAAGTTTTGCGCATTGGGTTCTAAATAAACAAATTTTTGTCATTTTTCTTATTACTAAATTAATATAAATGAACTTTGGTCATTTTTGATATTCATAAGTAACATGGAAAACTACAGCTTTCTTTCAAACTCGAAAAATCAGTGTAAAAATTTGTAAAATTAATTAATAACAATTTATCTTGAGTCGTCATTTTGGATTTTTTTAAATTTCGCCTGTCGCTGACTATTGTATAGTTGTTACAAATGAAGTTTTTTATATTGTCAAGTTTAAGAAAACTCCATAAAAAACTGGCGAAATTAATCATTTATCTAAATTTCGAACTGATTTTACTTTTTTTTTTGGTTAAATTTTCAATTTTTGACCTGAAATATGATGAATTAAAAAGGAAAAAATTGGTTTCGGCGTGCCTAGGGCGCCAAATTATTTGCTCTCGCGCTTCGCGCTCGATAATGCATTTGCCTTACGCTGCACGCTCGGTCTTTGCATTTACCCCACATTTGTGCAGATACCCTTAAAAATTAAAGGTCAAAGCATTAACAATTGTCATATGATGATTGTGAATTCTCTTTTGTTCAAGCTTCTTCGGCTTTAACAAACATATTTTTATTATGTATCTCGTGCTTAGCACTCGATTTTTTATTTTCAATATGTTGTTGTTTTCCAAAAAATTTAATTTTTTCATTTTTAATCTAATTTTTTAGATTTATAAAAAAAATTACTTGTCCTATCTAAAAATTAATAAAAACACATTTTTAGCTCTTTTTGGATGAGCAACTTTTGTCAATTATATTTTTTTGTATCTTGTGTCGTTTGTCCAAAAATTTAATTTTTTAATTTTTAATTTTATTTTTTACGATAAAAACCAAAACTAAGCGTTTTATCAAAAAATAATTAATAATAAATTTGTAGCTCTTTTTTAGGAGAACAACTTTCATCAAAACTTTTATTTTTGTAGCTTGTGTCATTTGTCTAAAAATTTAATTCTTTAAAATATTGTTTTTAACGAATAAAACAAAAACTGCGTGTCCTAGAAAAAAGTGACTGATAACAAATTTGTAGATCTTTTTTGGGCGCATGATTTTTGTGAATTTATATTTTTTAATATTTTGCATAGTTTGACCGTAAAATGAAATTTTTCTTTCTTTTCATCATTTTTTGTGCGATCAAAATTTGTCGATGTTAAATTTTGAATGCAGATGACTGTCTAATTAGCCCGCTGATAAAAAGATCCTGCTTTACCTCAAAATATTTTGATCATATTATTTCATATTTTTTGTTTAAAAATTGTAAACTTTTGCTACACATTTAAATATTTGGTTGAAAATGGAACTTTTGTCAAAAAATAATTATATTTTTTGGTTAGAAATTTAACTATTTGTTTCTACATTCGCTTTTTTAGATTAAAAATTATTTCTTTCTGATGAAAAATTTATCTTTTTTTGTATAAAAATAGTTTTTCTTGATTAAAAAGAACTTTTTTGTTAACAATTAAACTGTTATCTGTAAAATTTCTCTATTTGGTTAAAAAGTTTACTATTTCTTTAAACTTTAATCCCAAAGTCGTCCTGAAAGCCAAATTTTCAACAAAAGAATTGAATCAACAGCCAAGAAAGATTTTAAATTCAAACTGAAAATTTGCAATTTTATTAAAAAAGAGACGAAATTTTTACCAAAAAAGATGAATTTTCAAACCAAAAAGACGAAATTTCATAAAAAATTTTTGATCTTCAAAACAAAAAATATTTTTCATTGCATAATAAAATAAATTGTAGGAACATCATAATTTGAAGAAAAAACTTTGAATACAAAATAAAAATTTGAAATAATTATTTGTTAATTTTGTTTCCTTATTTACACTAAGGTTATATAAATATGATTTTTCTAAGTTTTTCGACAAAATTCGAAAAGAATTTAAAAAATTTTTAATGTCTTGAAAAAGTATTTATAATATGTCTAATAAAAAATTTTTCATTTTAAAGAATTTTAGAAAATTTCAGGAAAAATTTAAGTAGCTCAAAAGATATTTAGGACTTTTTGATGTGTGGAAAAAGATAAAAAATATCCCATGAATGTTTGAAAATCTTTCAAAGTTTTAAAATATTTTCAATCTTTTCTAAATTCTAAAAATTCATGCTTATCTTTCAAACTGTCTCGAATTATTTCCTTAAATATTTTTGAATCTTTGTGTTTTTTTTTCAAAAATTTACAAATTTTTGGTTATGTTCTATAATAATTTTGAATATTCTTTGAAAATTAATGTTTAAAAGTAAAGAATCACTTTAAATATTCACAGTTTCTTAAGAACATTTATTTACTATCTGGAAACCTTTTAAATTTTTTAAAGAAATTCAAAATTTTATTTCGAAATCTTAAAAAAACAACATTTTATTTAAAATTTTTTAAAATGTTCCAGAAACTTCTCAATATCTTTTAAAATGATACGAATTCTTCCTAAAATTTTGAAAAAATTCTGCAAAATTAATAAAATTGCCTTTAAATTTTCCAGATTCTTTTCTGATCGGTTTTAAATATTTTTAAATGTTTAAAAATCTTTTGAAATCTTCTTTTAAAATAAATCTTGTACAATAAAAAATCATACAAAATTTTTCAAAAAATTTTGAAAAAGTATTTATTTTCTTAAAACTTTTTAAAATTCTTACAATGCTTATAAATTTATTGTTCAAAATCTTAAAGACTTTACAATTTGTTTTAAATAATATTATTTTTGTATCCTTTTAAAATTTTTAAATATCCCTAAAACTTATTCGAATTTTTTCTAAAAATTTTGATCTTACAAGATAAAAAAATTTTGCTTCGAAATATTCTACATTCTTTTTTGAAATTAAAGAAAATCATTTGAAATCTTTTCACATATTTTTAAATATATTCTTCAAATTAATTTTTCAAACAAAAAAATAATAATTCCAATTTTCCCTGATAGGTTAAGAACAAAATTTTATTATCTTAAAAGTTTTAAAATTCTAAATAGCTTTAAAATTTTATTCAAAAATCTTCAAAAATCTACATTTATTTCAAAATTTGTCAATATCGGTAATAATTTTATTCCCAGAAACTACAATTCTACTATTTAAGATATTTAAAAACCGTAAATTTAAGATATTTAGAAAATATTTACAATTTTTTTGAACCAATATTTTTTACTGAGAGAAATCCCGCAAAATAACAAGGCTTAAAAATAAACCAAATATTTAGAGAATGACAACAGTAGTTAGAATTGCCTTATCAGTATTAGCGTAGAGGTGAAAAGCACGCTTTCAAGGTTCGGCGCAAAAATAAATAATTTTAAATTTTCGTAAACTTTAGAACAAAAACATTAAGAGAAAAAAATTTAAAAATAATTTAGATGTTTCATTTCCTGAAAATGGTAAATCCAGGTAGTGAAAAAAATCCTACCACATGGAATTGTGTAGCTTCTGCAAAAAAATGATTCCACAATTTTTTCTGTTTATCGTTATCGTTACGGATTCAAAATGAAACTTTTTCTTAGTTACATTTTTCAAAAAAAGGAACTATTGTTTTTTTTTGGATTCTTTTGTATTTTAGAAATATATATTTAAATTGAAATTAAAAAAAAAATTTATTCATAACTTTCGAGTGATAATTTTACACTTTTTGATGCAAGTCATAGGCTAGTCATGACCGACATAACATTTCTAAAACAAGAAATGTTTAACAAAAATTTTGAATTTCAATGTGGGAAAAACTTTAAGCTTTCCTATTTTTTGCTGTCAGTTTGTTTGGCGTTGAAAGTTGATTATTTATATCATTTATATAGAAAATTTTTTGAGCAGACATTGATTTTTCAACAAAATACATCAATTTACGAATAAAAAAGAGAAATATTCAATCAAATAGTTGAATCTTTGACTAAACAATGTAGTTTTCAAGCCAAAAATTTAAGGGTTCAATTTTCAGTTAAAAAAATATAGATTTAACAAACAAAAAATGTTAACAAAATACTTAATTTTTCAACGAAAAATATAAATTTTTCAACTACAATGATAAAATCTTTAACACAAAAAAAAATACATTTTGAAAAAGTAGTTTAACTTTTAACAAAAAAATGATAAATTTTTGACAAAAAAAAAAATTTATTAAGAAGATAATTTTTACAAAAAAGATGAATTTTTAACAAAATACATGATTTTTTTTGCAACTAAAAAAATTATTTTGAACGAAAAAAAGATGACTTCTTAAAAAAAAATGTTATAGTTGATACTTGAAAAAAAATTTATTTTAAATAAAAAACAGTTACATTTAACCAAAAATTCAATTTTTTAACAAAATATTTGAGTTTGCAGTAAAGACAGAAAAAAATCTACCATATTGTTAAAGCTTCAAGCAAAAAATTCTAATTTTCAACAAAAAAGTTGGTTTTCAACCAAATAATAAAATTTCTATTTAAAAATGTTAAATTCTAAAAAAGAAAAAAATACTCAAATTTGAAACCAAAGAGATAAATTTTCACCCTGGGACATGATTTTTTACCAAAACAACACAAATTTTAAACAAAATACATGAATTTTTAGATAAAAAAGATCAATTTTCAACAAGAAATGGAATGTTAGAATTTTTAATTAAAAAAATTAATTTCGCACGAAAAAGATAAATCTTTAACGAAAAATGTAATAGCTGATATTTCAACCAAAAAATAGTTAATTTTAAATAAAAACAGTTGTATTCAACCAAAAATAATAATTTTTATCAAAATACTTTGACTTTCAGTGAAGCAAAAAAAAAAAAAAAAAAATTAACTAGATTGTTAAAATTTTAAGACAAAAAATCGAATTTTCGATAAAAAAGTTTATTTTCAACCAAATAATAAAATTTGGATATAAACAGATGAATTCTGAATGAAAACTGTAATAGATGAAATCTCAACGCAAAAAAAAATTTTTCTAACAAGCTTGTTTAATTTGAAACTAGGAAGGTAAATTTTAAACAAAATACATAAACTTTTATATACGAAAAATAAATTTAAAACAAAACAGTGCAATTTGAAACAAAAAAGGTGAATTTCCATCCAAGAAGATTAATTTTTTACCCAAAAAAAATACGAATTGTTAAACAAAATCTATGAATGTTCAAATAAAAAAGATTAATTTTCAATAAAAAAATTGAATAGTTGAATTTTCAATTGCAAAAATTAATTTTTACCGAAAAAAGATAAACCCTCAGGTAAAAGTGTAATTGTTCATATATTTCAACCATCAAAAAATTCAATTTCGAATAAAAAATAGTTCAGTATAACCAAGAAACTAACCTTTAACAAAAACAGTTGAATATTGAACCGAATGAAATGATTTTCTTTCAAAATTGTTCAATTTTAAAGAAAACGATTACATTTTCATTTGATGAAATAAAATTTTCACCCATAAAAAATTAATTTTCAACTCAAATTATAAATTATATAACTGAAATATTTCAATTTCTGGCTAAAAAAATTTATTATCAACTGAAGGGAAATGAATATGTAACTCTAAAGTTACTTTTCCTCCCTTATAGAAAAAGTTTTGCAATAGTGACATTCAAAAAAAATTTTAATTTATTCAATCAAACATTTCTTATCAAAAAAATGTCTAATAAAATGTTCTAAGCAATTTTGGGGATGCGTGTATGTGTGTGCGGATGTGCGGATGTGTGGATGTCACACTTTTTTGTGAACACGATAACTTGAAAACGGTTGCAGATAAATTTATGAAACTTGGAAGGCTTATTTTCACCGATAATATTTTAAAACTGACAGAAGAATTTCTGAAAATATTCATTGCATTTATTTTTATAAGAATAATACACAATAACCTATAATATTAATGCACTTTTTTGAAGAGTAAGGAAGTTATGCTCATTCGTAATATTTGAAACATCTGTTTTAAACAAAAAAGCTTCTCTCATCAACATAATTTAAAGATAATGTGTGAATAGAAAGGACTTTTTGATAATGAATTATTATAATAAAATAATTTTGAAAATTTTTACAAAACACATCATAAGTCTAGGAAAGGGATAAGGTGTGATAGAACTTCGCCCTTATCTTTTCCACCTCAAAAAATTGCCATTTTAAGAGCATAATATTATTTGTCTGATTTGAATTCTTAAATTTTTAGAATTTTTTTTATTCTCAGAATTTCTCGTATTATTAGAATTTCTCGAATTCTTAGAATTTCTTAAATCGATAAAAACCCTTCAATTCTTAAAATTTCTTGAATACTTAAAAATCCTAGAATTCTTGAAACACCTTGAATTCATAGAATTTGATAAATTCCTAGAATTCCTTACATTTTTATATAAACCCTTGAATTCTTAGAATTTGTTAAGTTTTAAGAATTCATAGAATTTTTTATATTCCTAGAAACTCTTGAGTTTCTAGAGTTCCCTAAATTCCAAAAATACCTTAAATTCATAAAATTTCATGAATCTTTGGAATTCCTTGAGTTTTTAGAAACCCTTTAAGCCTGAGAAACACTTGAGCTTATAGAATCCTTAGAATTCCTTCAATTCTTCGAATTTCTGGAATTCATAGAATTCCTTAAATTGTCAGAAGTCCTTAAATTCATAGAAACGCCTCAATTCTTAGAATTCCTTAAATTCTTAGCATTTCTTGAAATAATAGAAACCTTTAAATTCTTAGAATTCTTTGAATTTTTAAAAACCATTAATTTCCTAGAATTTCTTGAGTTTTTAGAATTCTTAGAATTTTTTTGAATTTCCAGAAGACTATGATTTCTTAGAATTCATTAAACTTTTAGAAATATTTGAATTCATAGAAGCGCTTAAATTCTTAGAATTCCTTGAATTCTTAGAATTTCTTGAATTCTAATAAATCCTTGAATTCTTAGCAATTCCTTGAATTTTTGGAATTCCTCAAATTATTAGAATTTTTCGAATTCTTAGCATTCCTTAAATTCTCAAAATTTCTTTGATTCTTCAAATACCTTAAATTCATAGGATTTGATGAATTCTTAGAATTTCTTGAATTATTAGAAACACTTCAATTCCCAGAATTTCTTGAGTTTAAAGGATTCTTAGAATTTCTTGAATTCTCTAAAACTCTTGCATTAATAGAAACCCTTGAATTCTTAGAATTCCTTGAATTTTTACAAACCATTGATTTCCTAGAATTTCTTGAGTTTTTAGAATTTATTGAATGCTTAGAAGCCCTTGAGTTCATAGGATTTCTTAAATTCCTAGAATTCCTTAGATTGTTTAAGTTCTTTGAATTATTAGAAACCCTTGATTTCTTAGAATTATTTAAATTCTTATAATACGCTAAATTCTTAGAATTTCTTGAATGATCAGAATTCTTAAAATTCTTTGAATTTCTTAAATTTTTTAAATTCCATTAATTCTTGGAATTCTTTGAATTCTTAAAATTCCTTCAAATCTTAGAATTCCTTGAACTCTTAGAATTTCTTGAATTCTTAGAAGCCCTTAAATTCTTTGAATTTTTTGAATTTTTTTAAATTTTTTGAATTCTTAAAATTTCTTGAATTCATACAAGCCCTTGAATTCTTAGAATTCCTCAAATTCCTAGAATTCCTTCAATTTTTAGAATTCCTTAAATTGTTGGATTTTTTTTAATTCTTAGAAACCCTTGAATTCTTAACATTTCTTGAATTTTTCGAATCCTTAGTAATTTTCGAATTCTTATAATTTTCAGAATTCATAGAAACTCGTGAATTTTTAGATTTTGTTAAATTCTTAAAATACCTTAAATTAATATAATTTGATGAATTCTTAGAATTCTTTGAATTTTTAAAAAGCGTTGAATTTTTAGAATTTCTTAATATTTTAGAATTCTTAGAATTTCTTAAATACTTGGAAGCCGTTGAGTTGTTATAATTCCTAAAATTCTTAGAATTCCTTAGATTTTTAAAATTCCTCAAATTGTTGAAATTCCTTAAATTTTTCGAAAACCCTGTAATTCTTAAAATTTCATGAATTTTTTAAATTCTTAGAATTTATCAAATTCTTAGAATTTCTGCAATTCATGGAAACCCTTGAATTCTTAGAATTCTTTAAACTCTCAAAATTCCTTAAATTTTTACAATTTCTTGAATCCTTAGAATTCCTTTGAATTGTTAAAATTCCTCAAGTTCTTAGAAACCCTGGAATTGTTAGAATTATTTAAATTCTTAAAATACGTTAAATTCCTAGAATTTCTTGAATTCTTAAAATTCCTTAAATTCTTAGAATTCCTTAAATACTTAGAATAACTTGAATTTATAGAATTACTTAAATTCTTAGAATTACTTGAATTCTTAGAATTTCTTGAATTTTTGGGATTCTCAGCATTTTTTAAATTCTTAAAATTTCTTAATTTCATTAAACGATTGAATTCTTAAAATTCCTTAAATCCTTAGAATTCCTTTAAAATATTAAAATTTCTTAAATTCAAAGAAACCCTTAAATTATTTTAATTCTTAAAATACGTTATATTTCAAGAATTTTTTGGGATCTCAGAATTCCTTGAATTCTTGAAATTCCTTGAATTCTCAAGATTCCTTAAATTCATTAAATACTTTAAATTCATAGGATTTGATAAATTCTTAGGATTTCTTGAATTTCTAGAAACCCTCAAATTCTTAGAAATTCTTAAGTTTTCAGAATTCTTAGAATTTCTTGAAATCTTAGAAGCCCTTGAATTTTTAGAATTCCTGAAATTCTTAGAATTTATTTAAATTGTTAAAATTCTTCAACTCTTTAGAAACCCTTTAATTCTTAAAATTATTTAAATTCTTAAAATACGTAAAATTACTAAAATGTCTTAAATTCTTAGAATTCCTGAAATTATTAGAATTAGTTAAATTCTCAGAATTTCCTAAATTCTTAGAAATTCTTGAATTCGTAGAATTACTTGAATTCTCATAATTCCTTGAATTCTTAGAATGACTTGAATTTTTGGAAATTAGAATTACTCGAATTCGTAGAATTACTTGAATTCTTAGAATTACTTGAATTCGTAGAATTTCTTGAATTTTTTAAATTCTTAAAATTTCTTGATTTCATAGAAATGCTTAAATTTTCAGAATTTCATAAATCCTTAGAATCCCTTGAATTCTTAGAATTCCTTAAGTTCTTAGAATTCCTTAAATTTTTAGAATTCTTAGAATTCCTTTGATTGTTAAAATTCCGTGAATTCTTAGAAACCCTTGAATTCTTAAAATGCGTTACATTTATAGAATTTCTGAAATTCTTTGAATTCTTAGAATTTTTCCAATACTTAGAATTACTCAAATTCTTAGAATTACTTAAATTCTTATAATCACTCAAATTATCAGAATTTCTTGAATTCTTAGAATTATTAGAATTCCTTGAATTATTAGAATTCCTTGAATTATTAGAATTCCTTGAATTATTAGAATATCTTGAATTCTCAAGATTCCTTGAATTCTTAGAATTTCCTGAATTCGTAGAATTCCTTGAATTTTTAGAATTTCCTGAATTCGTAGAATTCCTTGTATTCTTAGAATTCCTTACATTGTCTGAAATCCTTAAATTCTTAGAAACCCTGGAATTCATAGAAACCCTTAAATTCTTAGAATTCCTTGTATTCTTAGAATTTCTTGAATTTTTCAAATACCTTGAATTCACAGGATTTGATAAATTCTTGAAATACCTTAAATTTTTAGAAATACTTCAATTTTCAGAATTTCTTGAGTTTTTAGAATTCTTAGAATTTGTTTAATTATCAGGAATACTGGTATTCTCAAAATTTCTGAAATTTTTTGGATGCCTTTAAATTTGTAAAATTCTTTGAATTCATAGAATTCCTTGAATTTATAGAATTCCTTAAATTCTTAGAATCCCTTATATTTTTAAAACACCTTGCATCAATAAAATTTGATAAATTCTTAGAATTCCTTAAATCTTCAGAAACACTTGAATTCTGCGAATTCTTAGAATTTCTTGAATTTTTAAGAAACCTTAAGTTTTTGAAATTCCTTGAATTTAAAAAATACCTTGAATTTTTCGGATTTCTTAAATTTATAAAAACCATTGAATTCTTAGAATTCCTTGAATTTTTAGAAACCATTTAATTGTTAGAATTTCTTGAGTTCTTAGAATTCTTAGAATGTGTTAAATTCTTAAAAGACCTTGAGTTTAAGAATTCCTAAAATTATTATAACTCCTTAAATTGTTAGAATTCCTTGAATTCTTAAAAAAACTTGAATTCTTAGCATTATTAAAATTTTTTAAATATGTTAAATTCCAAAAATTTCTTGAATTCTTAGAATTCCTTAAATTCTTGGAATATTTTGAATTCTTCCAATTCTTAGAATTTCTTGAATTGTTCTTCAAATTGTTGGAATTTCTTGAATTCTTAGAAGCCCTTGAATTCTTAGTATTTCTTGAAATTTTTGAATTCTTAGTATTTCTTAAAATCTTTGAATTTCTATAATTCATAAAAACCCGTCAATTCTTAGAATTCCTTAAATTTAAAAAATACCTTGAATGCATATAACTTGATGAATTTTCAGAATTTCTTTAATTCTTAAAAGACATTGAATTCTTAGAATTTGTTGAGTTTTCAGAATTCTTCGAATTTCTGAAATGCTTAGAGACCGTTGAGTTTTTAGAATTACTCAAATTCTTCAAATTCCTGAAGTTTTTGAAATTCCTTGAGTTTTTAGAAACTCTTGAATTCTTGGAATTTCATGATTTTTTTGAATTTTTGGAAATTACTGAATTCTTAGAATTTCTTAAATTCATAGAAACTCTTGAATTCTTATAAACACTTGAATTCTCAGAATTATTTGAATTCTTGAAATGCGTTACATTTCTACAATTTCTTGAATTCTTAGAATTTCTTAAATGCTCAGAAGCCCTTGAATTCTTAGAATCCCTTAAATTTTTTATATTCCTGCAAGTTCTCGAATTCTTAGAATTTCTTAAATTCATAGAAACCTATGAATTCTTAGAATTCTTTAAATTCTTCAAATACCTTGAATTCATAGGATTTGATGAATTCTTGGAATTCCTTTGAAACCTTTAAATTTTTAGCATTTCTGAAATTATTTTAATTTTTAGAATTTCTTGAATACATAGCATTTTAGCATTTCTGGAATTATTTTAATTTCTAGAATTTTTTACACACATAGAAATCCTTGAATTATTAGAATTATTTAAATTCTTAAAATACGTTAAATTCATAGAACTTCTCGAATTCTTAGAATTCCTGGAATTCTTAGAAACCCTTCAATTCTTAGAATTTTTTTCAAATTCTTATAATTTCTCGAATTCTTAGAATTCCTCAAATTCTTTGAATTCCTTAAATTGTTGAAATTTATTAAATTTCTATGAACCCTTGAATTCTTAGAATTTAATGAATTTTTGAAATTTTTAGAATTTCTTGAATCAATAAAATTCTTGAATTCTTAGAATTCCTTGAACTCTTAAAATTCCTTAAATTCTAATATACCCCAAATTCATAGAATTTGATGAATTATTACAATTTCTGGAATTTTTAGAAACCATTGAATTCTAAGAATAATTTAAACTTTAAAAAAATGTTAAATTCCTAAAATTTTTTGCATTTTTAGAATTCCTTGAATTCCTCGAATTCTTAGAAGCTGCTGGATTCTTAGAATGTTTCGAATTCTTAAAATTTCTTAAATTCTTAGAATTTCTTAAATGCTTAGAATTCTTAGAATTCCTCGAATTCGTAGAATTCCTCGAATTCTTAGAATTCCTTGAATTCTTGAAATTCCTTGAATTCTTGAAATTCCTTGAATTCATAGAATTTCTCGATTTCTTAGAATTTTTCGATTTCTCAGAATTTCTTGAAATTATAGAAAGCCTTGAATTATTAGAATTTCTTAAGTTTTTAGAATTCTTAAAATTTCTTGAATTTTTAGAAACTGTTAAGTTCTTAGAGTTCTTTGAATTCTTATAATACCTTAAATTTTTAGAATTTTTTGAATTTTTTGAATTCTTATAAACTTTAAAATTTTTAGAATTATTTAAATTCTTAAAATACGTTAAATTCATAAAACTTCTATAATTCTCAGAATTACTTATATTCATAGAAACCCTTCAATTCTTATAATTTCTTAAATACTTATAATTCCTGAAATTCTAAAAATACCTTGAGTTCATAGAATTGGATAAATTCTTAGAATTTCTTGAATTATTGAAAACTCTTATATTCTAAGAATTATTTACATTCTGAAATTACGTTAAATCCCTAGAATTTCTTGCATTCTCAGAATTCCTTGAATTCCTTGAATTCTTAAAAGTCATTAAATTTTCAGAATGTCTTGAATTCTTAAAATTTCCTGAATTCTTAGAATTTCTTGAATGCGTAGAATTCTTTAAATTCTTAGAATTCCTTGAGTTCTCAGAATTTTTTAAATTTTCAGAATTCCTTAAACTGTTGAAATTTCTTAAATTTATAGAATTTCTCGAATTATTAGAATTTCTCGGTTTCTTAAAATTTCTTGAAATTGTAGAAAGCCTTGAATTCTTAGAATTTTTTGAGTTTTTAGAATTCTTAGAATTTCTCGAATTTCTGGAAACCGTTAAGTTTTTAGAGTCATTTGAATTCTTGAAATACCTTGAATTCTTAGAATTTCTTGAATGTTTTGAATTCTTAGAATTTTTTAAAATTATAGAAAGCTTTGCATTCTTAGAATTTCTTAAATTCTTAAAATGCCTTTAATTCATAGAATTTGATAAATTCTTCCAATTTCTTTAAGTTGTAGAAACCCTTAAATTCTTATAATTTTTTGGTTTTTTAGAATTCTTAGAATTTCTTTAATTCTTAGAAACCCTCGAGTTCTTAGGATTCCTTGAGTTTTCAAAACTCCTTAAAATCTTAAAATTCCTTAAATTCTTAAAATTCCTACAATTCTAAAAATACCTTAAATTCATAGAATTTCTTGAATTCTTAGAAGCCCTTGAACTCTTAGAATTTCTAAAAATTTTTTAATTTTTAGAATTCCTCGAATTCTTAAGATTTCTCGAATTCTCAGAAATTCTTGAATTCATAGAAACCCTCGAATTCTTGGAACTCCCTAAATTCTTAAAACACCTCAAATTCATAGAATTTGAGGAATTCTTGAAATTTCTTAAATTTTTAGAAAGCCTTAAAATCTCACAATTTCTAGAGTATTTAGAATTCTTAGAATTTCTCAAATTGATAGAATTCCTTGAATTTATACAAAGCCCTTGAATTCTTAGTATACCTTTAATTCTTGAAATACCTTGAATTCATAGAATTTGATGAATTCTTGTTTTTCTTTAAACTTTTAGAAACCCTTAAAATCTTAGAATTCCTTGAGCCTTTAGAATTCTAAAAATTTCTTGAATTCTTAGAATTTCTTAAATTCTTAAAATACGTTAAATTTATAAAATTTCTTGAATTCATAGAAACCCTTGAAATCTTAGAATTTTTTGAGTTTTTAGAGTTCTAAGAATTTCTTCAATTATTTGAATTTATTAAATTTTTAGAATACGTTGAATTTATAGAATTTCTTGTATTCTTAGACTTTCTTGAGTTCATAGAAACCCTTGAATTCTCAGTATTCCTTAAAGTCTTAGAATACCTCGAATTCATAGATTTTAATGAATTCTTAGAACTATTTACATTATTAAAATGCGTTATATTCATAGAATTCTTGAATAATTAGAATTCCGCAAATTCTTAAGAACCCTTGAATTCTTAGAATTTCTTGAATTTTTAGAATTCTAAGAGTTTCCTAAATTCTTAGAAACTGTTGAGTTTTTAGAATTTTTTTAAATTCTTAGAATTCTTTAAATCGTTGGAATTCCTAGAATTCTTAGACACCCTTGAATTCTCAGAATTACTTGAATTTTTATAATTTCTTGAATATACCGATTTTTTGAATTTTTTGAATTTCTCAAATTCTTTGAATTTTTTTAATTCTTTGAATTTTTTGGAATTTTTATACACCCTTTAGTTCTTAGAATTTTAATTATTTTAGAAATTCTATGAATTCAAGAAATTCTATGAATTTAAGAAATTCTAAGAATTCAAGAAATACTAAGAGATCGAATTAACAGATAATTTTGTTACTTTTCCAGTGTTTTTATAAATTTTAGAAAATTTAGAATTACAGGCTGTAAGAAAAATTTCAGTTTTTCTATATTGGGCTATAAATTTCTATGGCTGTTACTATAATTTGAATAGTGTAAATGAAAAAATAGTTAGAAAAGGAATAGAATTGATTGTTTTTCGTAGAAAAGACTTGAGAACTGCATTTCGGAATTAACTAAAAAAATAACAGTTTTCATAGTTACTGTTACTGAAAAAAATATCCCAAGACAAATATTCTAAGACCATACTAACATTATTGAAAAAAATAATTTCGGGACAGCTAAAACGCGTTTTAGAAATTGAACTTTTTATTAAAAAAAAAAAAAAATAAAAAAGTACTTTTGAAAATTAATGGAACTCTATAGATCTGTAAAAATATCTTAAAAAATTTAATATTTTCCAAGAAAATTTCCCTTAATTATTCGAAATTAAATTTAGGGTCAATGCAGGTGAGTGTGATGACGGCGTTTCTTTGCTGAAGAGAACATTTGGAATAAATAATGAAGTACTCATTAACTTGTTTTATTATTACGTAAAAAGTATACCTCTAATTAGATATTTGTATAGATAAAAGGTGGTTATAATTAATTTTTGCTTTAATTAGTCATTGGCAAAGCAAAGATTCGTCTAGGCATCTTAGGGCAATTTAAACAAAAATTAATTAAATTTATTTTAAATAAAGTTGAATAATAATATTATTAAGTATGAAAATCTGGTTACAGTTGAATATTTTTATGATATAAATAAAAAGTAAAAAAAAAAAACAGGAAATTTTTTTTATTTGACATTCATAAAGATATGAATGTAACTGTATCAGCATGACTATATAACATTCATGGGTATACAAGTATAAAAAAGTGTGTGTTTGAACTAAAAAAAAATTATTTTTTCAAACAAATTTTCTACCAAGATGGTTAAATTTTTAACTGGAATAGTTAAATTTTCAAAAAAACAAAAACTTTCAGAATAAGCAAAAAAGAATTTTCAACAAAATATATCATTTTCTAACCAAAGAG
Source organism: Amphibolips quercusostensackenii (assembly GCA_032357855.1). Taxonomy (NCBI): domain Eukaryota; kingdom Metazoa; phylum Arthropoda; class Insecta; order Hymenoptera; family Cynipidae; genus Amphibolips; species Amphibolips quercusostensackenii. Next base: position 7,948 of record JAUELO010256000.1, on the reverse strand, counting down.
ATAAATTTATCATCAAAATGATGAATCTTCAAAAAAAATTAATTAAATAAAAAAATGCGACTTTTCAATATATGTTAAATTTTCTGTCAAGAGCGATTTTTGAGACAAGTGAAAAAAATTGCAGAGAAACTGTTGAATTTTCAAGCAAAAAGATAAATTTAGAACTAAGAAAACTGATTTCCTACAGAAAGAATGTATTTTTAACAAAATACGTAAATTTTCATTTACAATCGATTAATTTCTGAATAGAAATAAACAGTCAAGTTTTCAGTTAAAAAACTGAATTTCAAATAAAAAAAAAAATCGAATTTTCCACAAAATAGTTCAATACAGTGGTATGTAATGATTTGATCACTCTTAAAATCTTTTGAAATTCTTTAAAACCATTCCAAATTTCTTAATATTCCCATACAAAAACTTTGAAAATAATTTATGACCATTTGAAATTCCTTGAAATATTTTTTAACCACATCTGGTTTTTTTTCGCGTCTTGTATCGTTTTTTCAAAAATTAAATTCGTTTCTTTTTATTGTTATTTTTTACGAATAAAAAAAAACTACGCGTTTTCAAAAAATCATGAATAACAAATTTGTGTCTCTTTCTTGTATGATTAACTTTTGTTGATTAATTTTTTTCAAAGCTTCTGTCGTTGGTCCAAAAATTTTCAGTCAAAAATCTCAAATTCTTAAAATACCTTGAATTCATAGAATTTGATAAATTCTTAGAATTTCTTGAGTTTTCAGTATTCTTAGAATTCATTGAAGTTTTAGAAGCTCTTGAGTTTTTAGAATTCCTTACATTCTTGGAATTCCTTAAATTGTTGAAATTTTTTTTAATTCTTAGAAGCCCTTGAATTATAAGAATTATTTAAATTCCTAAAATACGTTAAATTTCTAGAATTTCTTGAATTCTTAGAATTTCTTGAATTCTTAGAATTACTTGAATTCTTAGAAACCCTTCCATTTTTAGAATTTTTTTAATTCATAGAAACCCTTCAATTCTTAGAATTCCTTGAGTTCTTAGAATTCCTTAAATTGTTAAAATTCTTTAAATTGTTGAAATTTCTTGAATTCTGAGAATTTCTCGTACTTTTGGAATATCTCGTATTCTTGGAATTTCTCGAATTTTTAGAATTTTTTTGAATTTTTAGGGACGTTTGAATTCTTAAAATTTCTTGAGTTCTTAGAATTTCTCAAATTCTTAGAATTTTCTGAATTTTTAGAGTTTTTAAATTTTTAGAGTTTCCTAAATTCATAGAAGCCCTTAAATTATTAAAATTTCGTGAATTCTTAACATTCCCTGAGTTCTTGGAAATCCTTAGATTTTCAGAATGACTTAAATTGTTAAAATTTCTTGAATTTTCAGAATTTCTCGTATTCTTAGAATTTCTCGTATTCTTAGAATTTCTCGAATTCTTAGAATTTCTCGAATTCTTAGAATTTCTTGTATTCTTAGAATTTCTCGATTTCTTAGAATTTCTTGAATTCTTAGAATTTTTCGATTTCTTAGAATTTCTCGAATTCTTAGAATTTCGCGAATTCTTAGAATATCTGAAATCTTTAGAATGTCTTGAGTTCATATAAACTCGTAAATTCTTAGCATTTCTTGTGTTTTTACAATTCTTAGAATTTCTCAAATTCTTAGAATTTTTTGAATTCTTGGAATTTCTTGAATTTTTAGGATTTTCTTAATTGATAGAAGCCCTTGGATACTTAGAATTCGTTGATTTCTTAGAATTCCTTGAATTCTTATGATACTTTAAATTCCTAGAATTTGATGAATTCTTAGAATTTCTTGAATTTTCAGAATTCTTAGAATTTCTTGAATTTTCAGGATTCTTAGAATTTATTGCATTCTCAAAAGCCCTTGAGTTTTTAGAATTTCTTAAATTCTTAGAACTCTTTGAATTGTAAAAATTTCGTGAATTTTCAGAATTCCTTGAATTCTTAGAATTTCTTGAATTTTTAGAATTTCTCGAATTCTTAGAAACCCTTGAATTCTTAGACTTTTTAAAAATTTTTAAATTCATAGAAACCCTTGAATTCTTAGAATTTCTTGAATTCTTAAAATTTCTTGAATTCTTAAAATTCCTTGAATTCTTAGAATTCCTTAAATTCTTATATTTCTTTGAATTGTTGAAATTTCTTGAATTTTTAGAATTACTTGAATTCTTAGAATTTCTTGAATTTTAAGAATTTTTCGTATTCTTAGAATTTTTCGAATTCTCCGAATTTCTTCATTTCTTAGAATTACTTGAATTCTTAGAATTTTTTTAATTCATAGAAACCCTTGAATATTTAGAATTCGTTGAATTCTTAGAATTCCTTAAATTCTTAAAATATTTTGAATTTATAGAATTTGATGAATTCTTAGAATTTCTTGAGTTTCCAGAACTCTTAGAATTTATTGAATTCTTAGAAACCCTGGAGTTTTTAGAACTCCCTAAATTCTTAGAATTCCTTAAATGGTTGAAATGTCTTGAATTCTTAGAATTTATTAAATTCTTAGGAATCCTCGAATTCTTAGACATTCTTGAATTTCTTAAATTCATAGAAACCCTTGAATTCTTAGAATTTCTTAAATACTTAGAATTTCTTAAATTCTTAGAGTTTGTCAAATGCTTAAAATTTCTCAGATTCTTAGAATTTGTCAATTTTTTAGAATGTCTCAAATTCTTAGAATTTTTTGAATTCTTAAAATTTCGCAAATTCTTAGATTTTCGCGAATTCTTAGAATTCCTCGAATTCTTAGAATATCTGAAATTCTTGGAATTTCTCGAACTCTCATAATTTTTTTGAAAACTTAGAACTTTGCAAATTCTTAGAATTTCTTGAATTTGAAGGATTTCTCGAATTTCAAGAATTGTAAGAATTCTTAGAATGTCTTGAATTCATAGAAACTCGTCAATTCTTAGCATTTCTGGGGTTTTTATAATTCTTAAAATTTCTCGAATTCTTAGAATTTCTCGAATTCTTAGAATTTCTTGAATTCTTAGAATTTTTTGAATTCTTAGAATTTTTTTAATTCAAAGAAACTCTTGGATATTACAAATTCGTTAAATTCTCAGAATTCCTTACATTCTTAAAATACCTTGAATTCATAGAATTTAATGAATTCAAGAATTTCTTGAGTTTTCAGGATTCTTAGAATTTATTGAATTCGTAGAAACCCGTGAGTTTTCAGAATTCCTTGAATTCTTAGAATTCCTCAAATTGTTGAAATTTCTTAAATTGTTAAAATTTCTTGAATTCTTAGAAGCCCTTAAATTCTAAAAATTATTTAAATTCTTACAATACTTAAGGTTTCTAGAATTTCATTAACTCTTAGAATTCCTTGAATTCTAAAAATTTCTTAAATTCTTAGAAACCCTTGAATTCTTATAATTTCTTAAATACTTATAATTCCTGAAATTCTAAAAATACCTTGAGTTCATAGAATTGGATAAATTCTTAGAATTTCTTGAATTATTGAAAACTCTTATATTCTAAGAATTATTTACATTCTGAAATTACGTTAAATCCCTAGAATTTCTTGCATTCTCAGAATTCCTTGAATTCCTTGAATTCTTAAAAGTCATTAAATTTTCAGAATGTCTTGAATTCTTAAAATTTCCTGAATTCTTAGAATTTCTTGAATGCGTAGAATTCTTTAAATTCTTAGAATTCCTTGAGTTCTTAGAATTTTTTAAATTTTCAGAATTCCTTAAACTGTTGAATTTGTTAAATTCTCAGAATTCCTTACATTCTTAAAATACCTTGAATTCATAGAATTAAATGAATTCAAGAATTTCTTGAGTTTTCAGGATTCTTTGAATTTATTCAATTCGTAGAAACCCGTGAGTTTTTAGAATTTCTTAAATTCTTAGAATTCCTCAAATTGTTGAAATTTCTTAAATTGCTAAAATTTCTTGAATTCTTAGAAGCCCTTAAATTCTAAGAATTATTTAAATTCTTACAATACTTAAGGTTTCTAGAATTTCATTAACTCTTAGAATTCCTTGAATTCTGAAAATTTCTTAAATTCTTAGAAACCCTTGAATTCTTAGAGTTTCTCGAATTTCTTCATTTCATAGAAACCCATGAATTCTTAGAATTCCTTGAGTTTTTAGAATTTCTCAAATTCTCAGAATTCTCTAAATTGTTGAAATTTCTTGAATTCTTAGAATCTCTCATATTCTTAGAATTTCTCGAGTTCTTAGAATTTCTCGAATTCTCAGAATTCTTTAAGTTGTTGAAATTTCTTGAATTCTTAGAATCACTCATATTCTTAGAATTTCTCCAGTTCTTAGAATTTCTCGAATTCTTAGAATTTCTCGAATTCTTAGAATTTCTCGAATTCGTAAAATTTTTTGAATTTTCAGAATTTCGCGAATTCCTGGAAATTCACGAATTCTTAGAATTTCTCGAATTCTTAGAATTTCAAAATTTTTTAAATTCTTAGAAACCCTTGAATTCTTAGAATTATTCAAATTCTTAAAATACGTTGTATTCGTAGAATTGCTTGAATTCTTAGAATTCCATGACTATTCAACATTCATGGATATACAAGCATAAAAAAGTGTGTGTTTGATCTAAAAAAAAAATTTTTAACAAATTTTAAACAAGATGGTTAGATTTTCAACTGGAATAATTAAATTTGCAGTAAAACAAAAATTTTCAAAAAAAGCAAAAACGAATTTACAACAAAATATATCATTTTTCAACCAAAGAGATAAATTTACAATTAAAATGATAAATCTTAAAAAAAAATAATTTAATAAAAAATGCGACTTTTCAATATGAGTTAAATTTTCTGTCAAGAGCGAATTTCCAGTCAAGTGAGAAAAAAAATTGCAAAGGAACTGTTGAATTTTTAAGCAAAAAGATAAATTTGGAAATAAGAAAACTGATTTTCTACAGAATAAATGTATTTTTAAAAAAATACGTGAATTTTCATTTTAAATTGATCAATTTTTAACTAGAAATTAACAGTTGAGTTTTTAGTTGAAAAATTAAATTCTGAATAAAAAAAAAACAAAAATCGAATTTTTCACAAAATAGTTGAATACAGTAGTATGTGATGATTTGATCACTCTTAAGATCTTTTGAAATCTTTTTAAAACTTTTAAAATTTCTTAATATTCCTATTCAAAAACTTTAAAAATAACTTATGATTATTCGAAATTCCTTGAAATATTTTTAAATCACGTCTGCTTTTTTTCGCGTCTTGTGTCGTTTTTCCAAAAATTTAATTTTTATCTTTTTAATGTTATTTTTTACGATTAAAACAGATATGACGTGTCCTTTCAAAAAATTATTAATGACAAATTTGTGGCTCTTTCTTGTATGATTAACTTTTGTCGATTAATTTTTTTCATAGCTTGTAACGTTTGTCCAAAAATTTATTTTTTTAATTTTTGATTTTATTTTTTACGAATGAAACCATAACTACGAGTTCCATCCAAAAATTAATAATCAAAAATTTGTAGCTCTTTTTTGTGTGAACAACTTTTTATTCATGTTTTTCCTTTTTAGCTTGTATCATTTGTTCAAAAATTAATTTTCAAAATTTTTTATGTTGTTTTTTACGAATAAAATAAACACTGCGTATTCTGTTCAACATAATTTATAACAAATTTGTAGCTCTTTTGGAGTAAACAATATGAAAAATTAAAATAATATCTTATTTTTTAAAAATAATTTTGAGAGATTATTTAAAAATATTTCAAAAAATTGAAAAGGATTTATAAAATTTTGAACGAAAAATCTAAAAGATTTTAAGGCAATTTTTTCTGTTTTGCAGAATTTAAAAAAAATGAGGAAAAATTTGAATAATTTTAAAAGATTTTTGATGGTTTTTTATTTGCAAAAATTAATTTTCAGAAGTAATTAAATAAGTGTTTTAAACATTCCAAACGATTTTCTAAAATTTCGCGAAAGTGTGTAGAAGTTTTTAAAACAAAATGTTTTAATTTGGTGAGATTAAAAAATCAAAAGAGAATCAGGTAAAATCAAGAAATATTTAGAATAATTCAAGAGATTTGAAAAGATTTTTAAGCTTTAAAAGAATTTTATCTTTAAGAGAATTTTGAAAGTTTTCAGGGAAATAGATCAGTTTTCTTAAGATTCCTGGGAAAATTAAGAATATTATAAGACTATTTTGTTTACATTTGAAATTTTTTTTATAATTTTAAGAAAAATTAAAGTCAATGAAAAATATTTTTGGAAATTTAGGGCTTTTTAAATAAATAAGAAATATTAAAAAATTTGGAAACATTTTAGAAATTTAATCGACAATTTATTCAAAATTTAATGAGTTTAATGAATTTTTTAAATAATTTTTATTTGTTTTCAATTCTCATGAATTCTTTTAAATTCACTCTAATTTTGTTAAAAAATAATGTTATACTTTTTTCAATTTATTCAAATTCATTTTTAAATTCGCTTCAAATTCTTATTCATTTATCCCGAATGCTTTTTTATTGTTTTGAATTCTCTTAAATTTCATTAATTTAGCCTGATTTTTTTGATTTACTTGAATTCTTCTAAATTCATACAATTCTACTCAACTCATTCTTAATTATTCTGAATTGACCTTAAATATTTAGTTATTTCATCAGATCCTTTTAAATTCCCTTGATTTTTTCCAATTTACTTCAAAAAATTGAGTTCAATAAATTTATAAAATTATTTGTTAATTGTTTTTAATTCTCCTAAATTATTTTTTAATCATTCTCATTTTCATGAAACTAATTTAATACTTTATACTTTTTTTTCAAATACTTTGAATTCATTTAAATTAAATTGGGATTCTTCTAAATTCACTCAATTTAACTCAATTTATCCTGAATTATTTCGAATTCACCTTGAATTCTTCGTTATTTTATCATATTGTTTTATATTCCTTTGGATTCCTTCAAATTCTCTCCAACTTATTCCAAATTTAATGAGTTCAATAAATTTTTAACATTATTTTTAACATTATTTTTACATTATTTTTCACATTATTTTTTAATTGTTTCCAATTCCCTTCAATTTTTTTTAGTTCGCTCTAATTTTGCTAAAGCTAATTTAATACTTTCTAATTTTTTTTAATTCACTTGAATTTTGTAAACATTCATATAAAATTTTTAAAAATTTTATCGAATTCTTTTTATTTCATTTACAATTTTTTCTATAACATGAAAAATTTAGCTCTGCAGAAAGTGAGAATAGAGTTTTTCTAAATATTTCACTAAAATTAATCAAACTGGATGAAAATATTGTAAAAAATTTTGTCCCACGAACCACAATTCTTGTTTAGAAAAATTTGTTATTAATTTCAAAGTAATGTTTGCTTTGTCAATTTAAATTTACATAATTTTGCAGAATCAAATTTTCATATTTAGTTGAATCGACAAAATATTGCCTATTTTTAATATATAGACAATTAAGTATTTGGTTGACTCAACAATAATTCCTGGTTGGAAATCTCTAAAAATTTCAAAACAATGTTTGCTTAAATTATTCAAATTCAAATCATTTGGTAGTTTCGACTAAAATATTTCCTTGAATCGACAAAATATCGCCTATAGAGAGCTAAATAATTGGTTGCCCCAACAAAAATTCTTGTTTGAAAAAATTTGTTATTTATTTTCAAATAATGCTTCCTTGATTCACTCAAAGTTAAATGATTTTTTTAGTTTAACAAAAAAATTTGATTAAATCGGCAAAATATTCCCTATGGACAACTAAATATTTGGTTGACCCAACGATAATTCTTGGTTAGAAATGTTTTTATTTAAAAACAATGTTTGCCTAATTAACTCAAATTTAAATAATTTGGTTCTTTCGACTGAAACACTTTGTTCAATAGAGAAAATATTGGTTAAATTGGTAAAATATTTGGTTGATCCAACGATAATTCTTGGTTAGAAATGTTTTTATTTAAAAACAATGTTTGCCTAATTAACTCAAATTTAAATAATTTG
>JAUELO010255716.1:0-15564 GCA_032357855.1 Amphibolips quercusostensackenii | reverse complement strand
GGTTCGAGCATAGAGATCCGAATAAAATTTTTTTGGTAGTATTCTAATTCTTCAAACACTGATATCATTAAAAAAATCTTGCGTACAAAAAAAATATTTTTCACTTCAATTCTACATGTCATGAACTTTAATTAGAGCCATTCCTCAAGAAAATCGAACTGAAAGACAAGCTTCCAGCATTGCGGTCCGAATAATCAAGTTTTCCGCATTTTTCTTAATTTTCAACCATTTAATTATATAAATAAAATGTAGCATAGAAAAATTTATTTATTTCTAAATCAATTTTATATGCCAAAAGATTCAATTCAAGCTTCACAGAAGAAACTCTTGTTAAAAGAAGACATTCGAAGAAAGAAATTGTCCAACCCTTTAATTTCCCAAGCCCTGGAACGAGGTTATAAATATATATTTTAAGAAACCCAAAGAAAGTAAAAAAAAAAATCGCAAGTATCTACGAAGTAGCACAAAAGAATTCGCAAGAACAATAACCCTACAAAGCTAAGATTCAAAATTTTGTGTGGCGTATAAATTGAACCTGCGAATTTTTCCGCGATACTTTGAAGATTTTAGAACATTTTTTCACATTTTCTAATTAGTTAATTTTTTTCACAACTACGCAGCAGGTAGCTTCATCGTCATACAGTGTTTAACCCACAAGAATTACACATTGTTTCTCAAAAAATCCATTTTCAAAATTTAAATTTAATAAATTGTACGTTCAAAAACAGCAAGTACATAATTTTTACTATTACAATTTTTTTTTAAAATCACGGCTGGTGTTAGAACATCAATCGAATCATCTATCTGATCATCATTAGGTGTGTCTTAACATTAAATTTTTCTATTGAAATATGTATTTTTGAACAAATGTGAATAAGTTACAATCACATAGTCAATTTACGCATAGTTGCTACTGAAAATACAATAGTATACTCACATTAACAAGTTTGAACAACAGCTTTTCTTCAACATTAAAGTAATTTTTATCAGTAAAAATACTGCTAAAATAAGGGGCTTGTCTGAACGTAATAAAGCAGATGCTTCTTCCGATTTACAATTTGTATGTGTAATAGAATGCGCAAGCATAAAAGTAGGAATAGCTAAATGCCCTCACAAATTGTCTTCTCAAACTTAATCAACGTCCTTCCCGAGTACACTGGATGCATGCTGAATTATTTATTTTGTTTCCTTCAATAATATCCATTCATCTAAAGTGCACAAAATAAAATCTTTCTGGACATTAAAATCGGCTCTTGATAAATAAAGTGTTTTTCATCAATAATCCCTTATCAGAGCCTCATCTCGATTAGCTGCAACTTTAAAGGCCTCGTCGAACAGTCACTTCTTTGATAACTCTAGATCTTCAAGACATTTGCCAGGAGGTAATAGTACTGTGTACGCAACACATCCATATTCATCCAGAGTGTAGTATGTCTTTGTTTTTTTCAAACGTACATTTATAGCTACTTCTTCATATGAAGCTAATCTGTTTTCTATTTCATTTATAAGTAGTAGTGAACCCTATCATAAATTTCTAAATGAAAGGCTTCAAAGCCATGTGTGTCAATGACAGCATTTCCGATTCTCTCCTGGAATGACCCAGGATACCTTCTGATAGCTTAGGGAGCGACTTGCTTTGACGATCATCATCTCTCGGAGTTTCTTTTTTACGGCATGCATTAAGCAGTTTTCTTGTGAATTCTTCTGTTTAAAAAATGTCTATTGAAAAACGTGAATTGCTTTTCGGATTTTTAGTGTTGAAATCGTTTTCTGTACAAAAGTATGCACTTGATATTAATGGATCGTTACATTAAAGTCATTGGATATAATTTTAGTATATTCAACAGGTATACGAAAAATTACTCTTCCACCTTCAAAAAGCTTACAAATTAGCACCACAGGAGTTATTTCAATAATTCTTTAGATTTCTTGCAGTGTTTGTGCGTACTTCTCTACATCTCTCCAATCTTTTCCTTCTTCAATAGGCATCGGATTTAACTACTTTTTCTTTACAGGGGTACATAAAGTAAAAGAATGAGCTTCTTAGTGTTCAGTAAATAAAGTGAAGTATGCTCAGAGGATATGGAGAAGGTCTTTATCAGGTATTTCAGTAACATATTCTGCTAGAATTACCTGAAATTGAGATTACACGAAAAAAATTTGTCCTATAAAAAGTGTAGATCTAAATCGTGGAATCTTGGACGGTACAAAAATTTTATAAAAATTTAAAGTCTTCTTCTTTAAATATTGTCAAGCAATATCAATAATATATATAAGATAAAACCATATAAAGTTCGGGACTGCCTAGAAAATTTTGATAGTGCAAAAACAATTCGAAGACTCTAAAATTTCTAAAACAGTCTCGAAAAAACGAAGATGCAGCGAATTTAATTTTCAAGACAGTCTACAAAAAAATGAAGGGTTCTAGAGCAAATAAAAATGCACTGCAAAGCAGAACACCATATCTTTAGTCTTTGGTTTACATCGCAAGGTCACACAGTTAACACATGAGAAACGTATTCTTCACTCATATCTCACGCACACAAACCGAATTCTATATCCTAACTCAACTCACTTAAATACAACGCGATTTTCCTAAAGCATAATATCGCACTCTGTGTGTATCGCTCGGAATGGTTCTTATATACTTACCAGCATAATTCTCACAGCTTGTGAGAAACGACCAGTGCCGGACCAAAAGTTGGTGGTGCCACGAGTGATATAATATTTTCTTACTTCAACGTCCAATATTTCTTTGCCACGTTTTATTTAAATGCTATAATATAACTATCCTATTTAATTATTTTTAGTGTTAAAAATATTTCATTTAATGTGAATTTACTTCATATTTGATCATTTGTTTCAGTGTCGAAAGCTTAGTACACATTATGTTTTGTAAGTTTTATAAGTGATAAAAAATTGACAATATAAGCAAGATAAATATTTTCAGCTTGGCGACTTAAAATGGAAAATGACCGAGATTTTGATTGGCCGTGAATTTAATTAAGAACCAGGAATTTACTTTTGATTATCTACTCACAGAGGAATCTAACTGCTTGATTATAAGTTAAACTCATTCTTTTAAAATTAATGTTTTCTTAAACATTTATTATTTTAATTGAAAATTCATCTCTGGTTGAAAGTGTAACTAATAATTTGTTAAAAATAAATTTTTTTAATAAAAAAATTTAACTATTTCAGTAGAAAATTCAATTATTTTGTTAAAAATACAATTATTTTGTTAAAAATACAATTTTTTTGCAAAAAATTAGATTTTTAATAGAAAATTTAACAATTTTAATTTTGTTTAGAAATTTATTTATTTTTTCACCTTCTTTTAATTATTGTTATTTTTGTCTCTGGTAAACCAAGAAAGTAAGGTAGTTTGGAAGTGTATTTTTTAATTTTAAATATTCTTATGCGTTTTTAGCATAAAATATTTTTCTATAAAAAATAGATTTTTGTTCAATCTGAAATAAAAAATTTATCCTTCTTTAATTTAAAATTTCTACTATTTCGCTGAAAATTAACATTTTTTTCCTTGAAAATTCAACTATTTGTTAAGAAATTTATGTACTTTGTGGAAAATTATTCTTTTTTAAAAAAAAATTAATCTTTGTGTTTGAAAATTCCTGTTTTTTATCAAAGTTTTAACTATCTTAGTTAAACATTTGTCATTTTAATTGAAAATTCAGCAGTTTAGTCGAAAATTAACTTCTTAAACTGTAAATTCAAATGTTCCATTTTTTGTTAAAATCGATTTTCCCTTGTTCAAATTTAAACAATTCAAATAAAAATTTGTCTTTTTCATAGAAAATTCAACTATATTGTTGAAAATACAATTTTTTATAGAAAACTATCTTGTTCTTTAAAAGTTGAACTTTTATCATGCAAATTATTTTTCTTATTTAAAATTTAAGTATCCTAGTTAAATATTTATCATTTTCGATGAAAATTCACCTGTTCGATTGAAAATAAAATTACTTAGTTAAAAGGTTTACTCTTTTGTAAATAATTACTTTAACATTTTAGTTTAGCATTTTAATTATTAAAATTCTTTTTTAATTAAAAATTCATCTTTTCACTTAGAAATGAAATTGATTAATTTGAATATTCATCATCTTAGTTGAAAATTGATTTTTCTGGTTTCAAATTAAACTGCTCTGGTTAAAGATTGACAATTTCAATTGAAATGTAATCACTTTGTTTAAAAATTTAACTCTTTTTTTAATTATTTCTTGTTTGTTGAATGCAATTTTTTTAGCTGAATGACTAACTTATTCTACCTGAATAATAAAAATTGTCTTCTTCCGTAATAATTAATTTTTTTGTCTGAAAATTCTTTTTTGTGTTAGAAATTCATGTATTCTAGTTAAATATTTATTATTTTAGTTAAAGATTTATCTTTTAGCTAAAAAATAAAATTAAAATATTCAAAAGTTGAACTCTTTTATTAGCAATTATTTTCTTATTTAAAGATTCATAAATTAAACTAAAAATTCATTTGTTGGGTAAAAAAATTAGCTATTTGAATAAAAAAATTATTTTTCTTTAAAAGAAAAGGGATTTTTGCCTAAAATTTAACAACATATTTTGTTGAAAATTTTTTTTCGAACCAAAAATGTAACCATCATACCAATTAAATATTCCATAAAATTAATTTAAAGGACATTTCTTCTGTAAAACATTCATTTTTTGAACCAAAATTAAATTATTTCTTTTTTGGTTAAAAATTGAAATTCTTTTTAGTTGAAAATTCGTCTTTTTAGTAGAAATTAATCTTTTTGGTTAAAAAATCATCTGTTTGGTTGAACATCAATTTTTCAAGCTTTTAATTTAACTTTTTTTTCGTAAAAATAAATTTTCGTTAGTTTGAAAATTCAAATATTTCAGTCAAAGATTCATCGGTTATGTTGAAAAATAATTATTTTGGTTAAAAATTAAACTATTCCAGTTAAAGATTCATCATTTAGACTGAAAATTAGATTCCTTTTATTACAAGTTCAACTATTCCGTTAAAATTTTTTTTTTCTGTTTGTACCTTTTGTAGAAAATCGATCTAGTTTGAAAATTTATCTTTGTAGTTAAAAATCCAAGTATTTCAGTTAAATATTCATAATTTTAGTTACAAAGTGATCTTTTTGGCTGAAAATTCAACTATTCTAACTTATTTCTCTAGACAGAAGTTCAAATTTTTCAATTTTGTTGAAAATGTATATTTTTTAGTGAAAAATTCAAGTATTTGTTTAAAAATTTAGTTACTTTCAAATTTTTTGCTTTGTTTTCTTAAATGATGCTTAGAATCAACGTGATAAATTGAAATAAATGTTTCAGTTTCTCGCCAAATATGAATATTTAACTATTATCTGGCGAAAGTAATAGAAAAATTTGACCGGGAAGAACTGGGAACTGTCCGGGAATTTGAAATCCTCCGCCGAATCGCCACCCTGACTTTTCTCTAAAATAACTTTAAATCTATATTTAGAAATTAATTGTCACTGGAGCTCAAAAAATCCATTTTGTAAGTTATGAAAAAAAATATTGCAGTTATTTTTGTCTTTTTCTTACTTTTGAAATAAAAATTTTCAGAAGAGTAATATTTTTAATTTTATTTTAGAGTTAGAAATTCTACATTTTTGTATAAAATTCATTTTTTTAGTTGGAAATTGAACCATTTGCTTATAAGTTGTAATGCTTTGTTGAAAACTCAATTTTTTTAGATTCACTTCTTTGTTAAAAAACTCTACTCTTTTGTTAAAAATTCATTTTTTATTTCATTAAATTGGAGCCCAAAAAATACATTTTGTTGGTTATAAAAGAAGCTTTTACATGTATTTTTGTATTTTTTTACTGGTATGTTTTACATATTTCAATCAAAGAAGATGAAATTCATACAAAAAAAAAAGAAATTTACAACCAAAAAGACGAATTTTCAACAAATAAAGATTTTTTTTTCAAGAAAATAAATTTTATCTGAAGTGTTAAGCTTTTAAGCAAAAAGACGAATTTTCTCTAAAAAAATTAAATTTTAAACAAAAAATATGGCTTCATAAAAAAATTATTTTTTCACGAATGGGATGCATTTTTACACAAGAAAAATGAAATTTCAATCTAAAGATATTTTTTTTACCAAAAAAGGAGAATTTTTAATTTAAAAAAATAGATCTTATAAAAATGGAAAAGTCACATTTTTAATTGAAATTATAATTTTTGAGCAAAAAAATAGACTTCTCTACTAAAAACTTAAATTTTCAACTAAAGACATAAGCCTTTAATCAACAAAAAAAATTTGTGATAATGTAGTTTGACTTTTTTAAAAGCAGTTGCATTTTTAATATAAAATTTGCATTTTCATAAAAAAAAAAAATTTCTATCATAGCAGACGAATTTCAAAATCAAAAAGATAAATTTAAAAAAATTATATTTTCTGTTAAAAAAGATTTAAGTTCACTTTCTACAATAAAAATATGAATTTTTGACAAAAAAATAAGTTTCTGCGAAAAAAATTGAATTTCCAATCCAAAAAGACGAATTTTTACCCAAAAAGGTTGTCTTTTTGACATAATTGTTAAAGTCTCTAGCCAGTAGTTGCACTTTTATCTGAAAAAGATTAAATTTCTCTTAAAACAGATTAATTTCAATTAAAAAAAAAAAGAATTTGAAGAAGGATAAATGTTCATTCAAAAAAGATTCCAGTTGAATTTTCCAGATCAAAATATGAATTTTTCAACAAAAAATAAGTTGCTACAAACAAAATTAAATTTTTAATCCAAAATGATAAATTTTTAATTGATCGTTTCATCATTTATTATTATTAATTTTAATTTTTTAATCTCTTTTCAACACCAAAATATTGAATTAAACCAAAAAGTGAATTTTCTACAAAATAGTTAAATTTTCAACAAAACAGCAGAATTTCCAACTAACAGTATGACTTTTCAACAAATTGTTCAATATTTAATCGAACAGTTGCATTTTCATCCAAGAATAATGTAATTTTTGCTGCGGCAGGTGAATTTTGAAATCAAAAATACAAATTTTCAAAAAAGTGTTGAATTCTAAACCCAACAGAATTGTAAATAATAAGTTGACTTTCTGGTAAATAATCAAATTTTTAACTAAAAAGGACGAATTTTCAAAGAGATTGTTAAATTTGCAATCAAAAAGATGAATTGTAGTACAAGGAAAAGAAAAATTTTACTGAAGCAGGTGAATTTTTTAATTAAAAAGACAAATTTTTAAAATAACAGTTAAATTTTTATCCAAAAGGATTTAAATTGACTTTTTAAAGAAAAATACAAATTTTAAACAGAAAGTACATTTTTTAGGAAATAGTTGAATATTTAAAAAAGCAGTTGCATTTTTATCCAAGAAAGATACAAGATTTCTACTTGAAAAAAGATGATCTTTTAAATTAATGAGACAAATTTTCATAAAAAATATTTCTCATCCGAAAAAGATTTCTTTTGGTGAAAATTTCAATTCAATTTAATTCAATTTCAATGAATTTTTACCTCAACAGGTGAAAAAAAGAATTTTTAACAAATCAGTTAAACTCGCAAAACAGTTATGTCTTCTTAAAAAAATTGTTAAATTTTAAAAAAAGAAATGCAATTTATCACTAAACAAATAATCTTCAGGAGAAAGTTTTCGCGGGTTTTTAAAAATCACGTACATGAGTGAAGGACCTCCTTCCTCCTTTCGTAACAAATCGTAACAAAATATCTCAACCCCCCTTCTTCCTAAGCTGTTAACTAATTTAAGTACGGTCCCCTAGTCAAAATATCGACATTTTACTAAAATAAATAAAAAGGTTGAATTAAAATTTAGTGTAATCAGTATAAATGATACAAAAAATTAGAATTTTTGTGATGATAAACATTTTTGTGTCAATTATCAAAGATTTTTTGTCGAAATCGCAATCGCAGACATCATGCATTTAAAAAAAAACCAAAGCATATTTTAATTTAACACAAGGTATACTACCCAAAACGTAAATGTGAAGAAAAGTGTAGCCTAATAAATCTTTTATGCTTAGACATTCATAAAATTTATTGGTCTCATAACTGCAGCGCCCCTCTTTCTCTACTTATTATCTTTAACAGTAACTGCAAAACATTCATCTAAAGAATTTTAATTTAATTTATTGTCAGTTATAGCTTTCAGATTACATAATAGTATTATGCTCTCATATATCATGTCGGTAAATTATGATTTAATATACGCAAAATTATTTCCATGGCACGGTAGTCGAAAAACTGAAACGCAATTACAAAATATGAAAACCTTGGGACTTCCAAATCAGTGTAATCTTAAATAATTAATTACAATTTTAAGGCGAAGGAATAGATAGTTATTAGGTTTTAACATCGTCATCTATTTTTCCACTCTCTTATCGACATATGTCAAGAATAGAGGTAGTATAAATTGGCCAGCTTTCTTTAAACGTCCTTAGTTGCTCTTCACGAAATTCTAAAAAAGTCCATTTTCTTTGCATGTGAAGAAAATGAAACCCCTCTTCAGTGTCCTTCTCCTCATCTTGATGGTTTTCTTTAACAAAACTGGTAAGTATAACAATGATTTTTTCATACATCACAAATGCAGGTCTTTGGTCAATATCTCAATTGTGTGAATCGCAACAAATTTAAAACTTTTGAAATTCTATAACAGTGCAACTATTTTATTACTATTTAAAAAAAATGACATTAATCCTACTTCTTTTGTAAATATCTCGCTGATACAACTTGTTTTTCACTTTGACTTTCAAATTAGTCTTAAAATTGTTCGCTAATAGGTTAAAATAACATATCCGCTTTCTTCAAACGGGGTTGCAAAGTATAGAAAGAGATTGTTAATTCTCTGGGACCCTAAGGGCTTTAATAATTTAAAAAACTTAAGTAAATTTCAAGGAATTTAAAATATTTTAGTATATTTGACAAGATTCCAAAAAATTTTAAGATACCTAAGATTATAGCTAAACAGTTCAGTTTGTAACTGAACAATATTAATTTTTAACTGTTTATAAAATTGATTATTTTCTAGTTTGCAAGAAAATAACATTTAACCAAAAACAACAAGTTTTCATCAAAACACTTTAGTTTTTGACAAGAAGAAAAATTTTTGGCAAAGTATTTTAACAACTGAATTTTTCTATCAGTCTGGATTTTAGTTGCATAACTCTTGGCTACCTTCTCTGAAAGAGTTTTCCTAATTAAAAATTCAAATTTTTAGATGAAGGTTTGATTCAAACTTTTTAGTTTAAAATTCAACTATTTGTTTGGATGTTTGATTTTTTTTGTTAAAAGGTAATCTTTTTTGTTTATAATTCATTATTTCTGGTCCAAAATTTAATTATTTTCTCTTAAATTGCTCTTCTGTTTTTTTGTTTGGTAATGATATTTTCTAACACAAAGTTTAACTATCCAAGTTTTAGTTAAAAATTGATCTTTCCCTTGAAATTTTCGAAATTTTTAGTCTTCTCAGATTAAATTTAATAGAGTGACATTAAATCTTTCTTAATGAAAAGTCCACTAAAATATTTTTAATTTAAAACTTATAATAAATGTTTTAAACAATTTTATTTAGTAAAAAATGTTAAGAATACAACTATTCATGGTTGAAGGATTATTCATGCTCTCTTTCTAGCAAAAAACTAGACATGATTACCAAAGAAAAAATGTATGTTGTATAATGTATGTTTAAGATATGTTGTTGTTTAACTATTCTCTTAAAAATTAATATTTTTTTGTCCAACATTATGCTTTTGAATTAGTAATTCAGCAATTCCATTTTTGGTACAATATTTATTTTTTATTTATAAATATCCAACTATTGTTTGTTGAATATTATTTTTTATTGTTAAAAGTTCACTATTATATTTTTAATTTATTATTCATGCATCTCGGTTAAAAATCTACTGTTTGTTTAGAAATTATAATACTTTGTTAATAATTTATTAGAGATTCCACATTTTCGTTAAAAATTCATCTCTTCCCTTGAAAATACGTTTTTTTTCTTTGATGTTGATCTATACGTGCAGAAAATTGTAACTCCTCTGCTGAAATTTCGTTTTTCCATTATACAAATTTATATCTTTTGTTACAAATATCATCTTTTTTAGTTGAAAATAAAAGAGCTTGATTAAAAATAACTTAGTTTTGGCTGGAAATACACCTTTTTTCTCAAAATTGGTATGTTTTGGTTCGATTCAACCTGTTATTATTTGGAATTGAAAAACTGTTTTATTGAAATATTTATTATTATATTTTACCCTGAGAATTTTTTGCTTTTCTTGGAAGTCGTATTTTCTTGGTTAAAAATGTAATTTTTTCGTGTTAAATTCAATAACTACTTTAAAAGTTAAACTATTTTTTTTTACAAATTTATTTTTCGGTTGAAAATTATTTTTTTTTTTAAACTGAATATCTAGCTCTCCTGCTTTTAGTTGAAATTCTATAAAAAAATTTTAACTTCTTTAGTTAACAATTTAATTACTTGTTGAAAATTCTTTTTTTTTAATTCAACTTTTTTTTTTTTATTTTACTGTTTGATGTCTGGAGTCTTTAACAATTACAATGAATTTTTTTAATATTTCAAGGAATATACTTTCTTGGTTAAAGAAGAAATATTGTTTACATGCGCGTAAAATAGCGGTTTTAGAAGCTATTTTATGTTTGATTATATTATTAATTATTTTCGAAAAATGTCACTGCCGCAACAACCTTTTTGCAATAAGCTTTATTTTAGGACTACTTAGTTGCCTTATCTAAACAGTTAAAAACAAAAATATTCCATCTCACTAGTGCAGAAGTGTTCTCAAAAAAAATTACTTAAATGTTATTCAAATGCAAGAAAACAAAAATAATCAATTGAGAGAAAAATGTAAATCAATTCGCACAAATTTTAAAAATTTTGTAAACTAGAGGATTACCTTATTAAGCAAAAAACATGTGTATAATAGCGCGAGAATCTTATGCATTAACCTTATTATTCAATAAAAAAAAGCATAAGATGAAAGATTTCTAACAGAATTTCAACAACTATTTAAAAAATATATTATTGAAATAAGAGTTGAAGAATAGAAATATATATTTTTTACATTATCAGTAAGCGAACGAGACATCAAACAAGTTTGAAACAGATGTTTTTACCTAGAATATATCTTTAGTTTTACAGAATTGTTTAAAACGAAAATTGTACGTGATCTGACAGTACATTATTTACACTCTACATGTGTGTGTATATATGTGCGTATATATTTGTGCAGACACAAAAAATTTGTTTTTTAATGATATTTAGAATTTCGGCAACTCCCATAAAGCTTAAGACGTGTTTTACATAAAAAAAGATATATTTTTGTAAATTTTATTTAGGATAGTCAATATCAGGGCATGCATTTTTTTTTTAAGCAAAGCCCTACATTTGTCTTTTGGGTATTAAATGAGCCCTAAATGCTAAATATGGGGGAAGGGATCCCTTAAATATACCTGAATTGTTTTAAGGTTAGGCAGACTCGAGTGCGGCAAAGCCCAAGTTTATTGAGGGCCCACAAGCTGAGCATTAATTTTCCTTGTGTAGACCTAAGCTAGGCTTATGAAATCTGCAGTGCAACAAAGAGATTATTTTAAATGGGTTTGAGGAACATCTTATCGTTGGAAGCTTCGACCTATACAGGCTTGCGCAGACTTATATTCTTTAGGTGCTACCTTATCTCTGAATAGATCCTTTGGGGCAAAAGTTCCTTAGAGGTAGGAATTATTCAAAATTTGTCAAACCTTTTTCTCAGGTTTGCCTCATACGAATATCTAGAAGTTGATTTTTAATGAGAAATTTTAGTTATCGACTTTTGAAGGGGCATCTCTGCTCAATCTCCAACCAGGAAGTAGAAGAAAATCCATTTTATCTTTCAGCGAAGTGCCTGATGAATAAAAATATAAGATCAGATTACTTTGCGTCATTCGCAGATCTTGAAGCTTCTGGTTTATTCTCTATTTTATTGGTTATTTCGCCAAATAAAGTAGTTGTTTAATAAATAATAATATGGTTATAATAAATTCCCTGAACAATTACAGAAAATATTAATTCTAAAATTTATTATATAATAATTCATTCCAGAAAAAACGAACTTTTTTTGACTTGAAATCTAATTAAACATTGAACAAAAATAAAATGTGTAAACAATTTAAAAATGCATTAGGCAGAAAATATTATTTGTAAGATTTACATACTGTGCCATTATTTCCAAAAAATACTGAACTATTATCGTTTACAGGGGACAGTAAGAATCAAATAAGAATAGTAACAGAATGCCAAATTTAAAATTTGCTTAAAAATACTTGCGAGCTTTTTAATTATATATAAAAAATCGTTTTCAGATAATCACAAGAGAAACCCGTCTATAATAAATTTTACGTAGCACTGCTATTTTGAATATTTTAGGGTATTTTCTGGGCATAAGCATAGGGTTAAAGGTGTCAAATCTAATAGTTATTGACAACAAATTATTCCTTAAATACTTACAATATTCCGAAAACAAATCTCTTTTATTTCTCTTTTGGAGAACCTTACAAAATGAAAGGACCCTTGTCCTCTAAAGTGAAAAAAAATTTTGCTTTGAATTTTTAGACCACCCTACAGATAACCAGTGATTCACTGAATCTATTCTAATAATTAAGGTTTTAGTTCTTGAAACTAATTTCTAACATTGCAAACTTATATGTTTCCTTATTTTTGCTTTTTACAGAAGCATCAGGTAGACCAAAAAAAATTAAAACCAGCAATTCTGCTACTTCTAGTGAAGATAATGATGCTCGCAGGGATGCTCGTAGATTGTCCGTGTATGCCACCCCTAAACGCACGAATCCACAATCTTGTATTCGTCGTCAGAGAGTTACAAAAGAATTATACCATGGACCACAAACAATTGCTTACGGTTAGTTTTCCCAACATTATAGACAAAATACTCTACACTTATGTGAAGCAGCAACTGCTAATCTGCTGTCCAAAAGTATAACCTTGTCAGTAAAATATAGGATAGAGGTAATTTTCTTGTGCATAGGTGCTGCAAAATAGCCTTTACACCAAAAGGCATTCAATGAGTTATACTTTTGGACAGTATGAATCCTAAATTGTATCAACAACAAGATGGTAGATCTTACCTTACCATTAACATACAGACCAATACTGTTAACACTACCATATGTTTTTAGAAAATTAGCACGGGAGTCAGTGTGGAGGTTTTGAATCCGAAAAGAATCCGATCTTGTGCTCTAACTATGTCCCTAGTTGTGCTTTTGTCAAGACAGGTATTCACCATTATAGAAGGACCTCTGTTAGACTCCGTATTGAGTAAGACGGAGCTTCGAATCTGTATTTAACTAGTGTTTGCAGTTACGTTGATGTCTAACCACGTATAGCATGCATTTCAGAATGACGGAACTCACTGAACAAAGAAAGTGCATCACATTTTGCCAAAACTTGTCTATTTCTGTTTAAAAACAATCGCTATAATTTAAAAGGTGTATGGTGGTGATTTCATATGTGATAGTCAAATCGAAGACTGTTTTAAGTGATTTAGAAGTGATTTTTCTTGGGCAAAAAAGGCACGCCAGAGTTGTAGCATTATAAAGGCAATGCTTCCTGTTTTCTTTGACCAAGATGGTATTTTGCACCATCAATGCGCTCTAAAAGGTCAGATGGTCAACAAAAAGTATAAACAAGATGTTTTAGAGCGATTGCGTGACGCAATAAGAAAAAACTTTCTGATTTATGAAAAAGTATGGACTGGCTCCTTCTTTGCAACCCACCTGCCCACTCATAGCACCTTTGCTAACAATTTCTGGCAAAAAATCTTGTCACAAAACTTCAGCAAACTCCATAAAGTACCGACCTGCCTTCCAGTGATTTTCGCCTTTTTTTAATTTGAGTATCTTATAAAAAAAACGATTTTAAGACCTAGAAAATACGAAACAAGATGCAACAAAGCAGCTGTTAGCTATTTCAAAGGGTGACTTCAGGAAGTGTTTCCAGAAGTAGGAGGATCGATGAAGAAGCACTATAAGTTCGGATACCATTTGATACCCCTCGTATACATGACAACTATGAACCAGAAGCCCAATCTGAGGCCATCTAGAATTCACGCAATACATTTTTGGCTTATGTTTTGTTTCTTATCTTTCCCATTTGACAATTAGCAGCTAAATGCGTTCGAACCTCCCACACTCGTCTATTTGCGATAATATTCTTTAATATTTTCAGCTCTGTCTTGCTAAATACGATTTAGTTACTTAATACTTTAGAAACCTTAATTACCATTCATTTTTTTATTTAAGGAAACGTATGGTTCGATTCTTCATAATTAAAAAATTTCTAATTAGAAATCTTTAAAATTAAAGAATTTTTCATTGCAAATCTGAAAGTTGTGCTACACATTCCAAAAAAGTGATTATAATTACACAGTTTTAAAATATACACATTTAAAAAGAATAAAACCACAATTTTGAATTTAAATAATAGAAGAATTTCTTAAGTAGTTTATATCAAAGAATTTTATATTTTAAATCTTCTCAACATAACTGTTTGAAAAACGTTTAAAATTACATAACTTCAAACTCCGATCATTTGCATTTCAAATTTTGTTAACTTGGAAGATATGGAATTGAAAACTTTCGACTTTCCAGCCTCCGAATCTTCCGAATTAAGGAATTTTAAATTAGAAATGTTTCAAACTAAAGAATGTACAATTGAGAAAATAGAAATTGAAAAACTTTTCATTTTAAATCTTAAAAATTAAACCACGTATTTCAAGGAAACATTTGAAATTACATAGTTTTAAACTTAAAACATTGAATATTAATGAATCTTTAATTATGAATGTTAAGAATAAGAGAATATTAAATTGCGGATCGTTAAAATAAAATAATTTTTATTTCAAATCTTCATAATACAATTATTTTAAAAACTTTTAAACTCATATACATATTAAATATATATCTTGAATATTCAATAATTTCTTATGCCTTATTTTTAGAGATCAATAATTATCAATAGTTACTCTTTAAAATTGTAGAACCTTAAATTGTATTCTAAATAATGAATTATTCACTTAAGGAATTTGAAAATCTTTAATTGCAAATCTTCAAAATATGCAAAATTTAGAAAATCATTTTAAATTGAAGAACAATTTTTATTGGAACAAAAATATATTTTTTTCAATGCAGGAAATTTTTTTCAGTCAAAAAAACTTTTCCTCAACAGAAAGAAAATGAATATATTGCTTTGATACAAAAAAATTTTTTGAATCTAAGAATTTTTTTGGTGTGAATGTGTTTAAAAATATCTTATACGATATCGGATTTCGCATAAACTTTTTCTATTTTTTTTTTACAGAACATTCATTGCAAGTACATTTTGACCCATTAAAAGAACCACCTGAGCTTGTGAGGACCCGTAAGACTCTTCCTTTGGGAGTTGGTCTTTACTACAAGACAGGAGATAATCGGGAAATTCATCGTGAGATAACCGAAACACACAGACAACTTCCAGTAGTAGAAAGAACGGATAATG
>JAUELO010255426.1:0-15567 GCA_032357855.1 Amphibolips quercusostensackenii | reverse complement strand
TCCTCATCTACTTTCACCTATCCTCACTTCCCCCACATGTTGTGTTACTTTCTCTACTTCTTCATCACACCTCACTTTCCCTAGTTACGCTCCTCTTACTTTCCCTAGTTCCGCCATCCTCTCTTTCCCTACACACCTTTACCCCTCATTTCCCACTTATATTCTTACTTCCTCCACTCTTATTTCCTCTGACGTCACCTACTACCCCTTTCCTTATTTTCCCTACTTAACTTCCTTTACCCTGAATTTCCCTACTTCCGCTTCTAAAATTTTCCCTAATTTTCCTCCCCTTATTTCCCTTATCCCCTCTCCCCAACTTTCCCTAATTCCTCTTCCCTAATTTTACCTACCATCCCCCTACCCTTGTGAGTTAGAAGTGAGGAAAATTTTTATTATAAATTTTTTTTCAATTCGAAAATAATTCTGTTTCTGATATAAGTAACCAATTTTTTTTTTAATATTAGGCTTTAAAGATTTCAAAATATAGCAAAGAATGATCTAGAAGATCTTAGGATAATTCTTGTAATTTTTGCAGGATTAAAAACAATTTCAGGAAAATTTTAAATTATTTTTAAAGACATTTCGAAGTTTTACAAGGATTTAAAAATAATTAATTATTTGCAAAAATTTAAACAAATTTATAACACAATTTTTAAAAATTTTGAAATAAAATATTGAAGCTATTCAAAGATTTTGAAAGGTGTTAAGATAATAAAATATTTTTCTTTTTATTACTGCAAAAATTTAATTAATTATTTATTCAAGAAAACTAATTTTCGGAAAATATTTAAAAAGATTTTAGATGACTCTCTGAAATTTCAAAAAAGAATGTAGAAGATTTTTAATAAAAAATTGCTAATTTTATAAGATTACATAATTTTAGAAAAAATTTGAATAACTTTTAAAGATATTTAGAAGTTTTAAAAAAATAAAAAAGTAATTGTAAGCTTAAATATATTGTAATAAATTCAAAACAAAATTTTGTTTTTTTAATATTCCGTAAAAAAAATTTAAAAGCTTTTTGAGAATTCTAAACGGTTTCAAAAGAATAAATCTTCTTAAAATTTCTGCGAAAAATGAAAATGATTTTTGATTTTACAAAATTTATTTTTAAAGGATATTCAAAAATATTTCAAAAAATAAAAAAGATTTTCAAAAATTAAAAAGATTTGAAAAAATTTTAAAAAATTTTTTTGATTAAAAAGATTTTTCAAAAATTAAAAAGATTTACCAAAATGGCAAAAAAGAATCTAAAAAATTTTACGAAGATTTTTTTAATTTTGCAGAACTTTTTCAACAATTTAGAATGAAATGAAATCTTTATAAAATATATTTAAAGGTTTTTAAAACATTTTCAAAATAATTTCAAATTTGTATTTTTTACTAAAAATTATTTTTCTTCTCAGATTGAGCATGCTTTGTAAATATAATAATAATAATTATGATGAAATTCATTTTTCAGCGTTTTTTAACATTATTGATCAATAATAATAATCACATATCATAAGATTTCTGAGAAAATATAAACTGATTTATTATTATAAAAAATTAATTTCAACAAAATATTTCAAGAGAATTTAGAATACTTCGAAAGGATTCTAAAATTTTCAAAAAAATTATCTGAAAGATTTTAAGGCATTTTTTAAATTTTTTTCTGAATTAAAAAAAAAAGAAAACTTTTGAATCATTTTGAAAGATATTTAAAAGGCTTTAAAGTTTTAAAACGATTGAAAAATAATTTGAAATTTGAATAAATTTAAAATTCTCTCAAACAGTATGTAGATTTTGCATATTTTAAAATAAAATTTTGAAGCCTTCAAGGTTTATTAAAGGTTTTAAAATAATAATAACAATTTCTTAAGAATTGCTGGAAAATTGTAAATGACAATTTATTTTTAAAAATTAATTATTAAAGAAAAATTTAAAAGGATAGGCATATTTCAAAACATTTCGAAAATTTTTTTTTTTAATCTGGAAGATTTTAAGGCAATTTTTTTTAATTTGAACGATTTTTTTTCATTAAAAAAATTATTTGAGAAAGTTTAATAAATATTCAAAAATGTAAGGTTTAAGAAATGACAAATATTTTTAAGCTTTTATAGATTCCCAAAAATTTATCAAATATTTTTTATTTGTTTCAAACTTATGAATATCTATTAAACTAACTCGAATTTTTCCTACAATTTTGTAAAATCTTCTGAAATAAAAAAGTGATACTTTTTTAGCTTGTCTAAAATCTTCAAAAATTTTTTTTAATTCTTTCAAGAATCTTGGCATGTGATATTTATATAACCTAAAAACAAATATATAAATAAACTTACAAAAAAGATATTTATTTAAAAATTTTATTTTGCATGAAAAAATTTTTTTTCTCTCAAATTAAAATTTTGTTAAAAATGAGTCTTTTTAGATAAATTAAACTCTTGTTTACTAAAAATAAAAATATTTTAGTTAATATATCAATAACATTTTTTGTTAAGAATTTATTTATTTTGGTAAAATTTTGAACTACTTGTTTAAAAATTTAACTATTTTGTTTTAAATTCAGTTTTTTAGATTGAGATTTAACATTTTAGTTTAAAAATGATCTCTATGGTTGAAAATGCAACTATTTTCTTGATAGTTTATTGATATGAAATTCATCTTTTTGGTTTAAAATTTAACTTTCCTCTTAAAGATTTATTATTCCAATTCAAAATTTATCTCTTTTGTTGAAACCTCACCTTTTTTGTTTGGCAATTAACTTTTTTCGTGATATTTTAATTTCACATATCTTTAAATCTTAAAAAAAAATTAGAATTTTCAAAAAAATCTGAGGAAAATCATATTTATATAACCTTCAAAATGAATAAAGTAATAAATTTAGATAATAATTAGTTTTTCGAAATTTTCATTTTGTAATATAAATAATTTTTTCCGTAGAGCACGCGATTTATGATGCTGGTAAAATAAATAATAATAATAATATTATTATTATTAATTATTGATTAATAATTCATTAATTTACCTTTATATTGACTTGCACTGGGATTGAGTATTTTGAAGATTCACCAAGTTCGTATATATGTTCCAATCTTAGTAAAACACTATCATCCTTCCAAGGTTCTAATGTTAAGATATGAACATTCGGAGGCAAAGCTTTACTAAGACCACTGTCCTGAAAAATAAATATTCAAGTAATATAAATAATTTATAATTATTCATAAAAAATATAATTAAATTTAAGACTTATATAAATTAAAAAGTTTTTGGAAAAATTAATAGTTTATTGACCTGCATGTTAAAATTATCACTCCATTCCTCAAAAGAAATGTTTTTAATAGGCGTAATGAAAATCCAAGGTTTCAAAAATATTTGCAGTGCATCAATTTTTTCTGCCAGGACAGCTTTTTCTGTATCATCACCTAAGAGTATAAAATGTTGACCCCGAACCACCAATCCTTTCCCAAAAGCTTCTTCGTCAAGAGCTTCCGCTACCCCAAAATTGTCGTCCGCCAAAAGCCTCCTGTGCAACTGTAATTAAAATGTATAATAACATCAAAAGGTTTGAATTAGTGAATTTAATTTTATGAAGAACGAAAAAAAAATTTGCCTCAGCCGGGATTTGAACCCGGAATGCCGCTATGCATGAGTGGAGCGTTAACCAATTACACCACCGAAGCCTTAGCAAATCTATTATTGCTCTTAAAAGTAACTTTTACAGTGAAATACTATACGCATTTCTCTATTGCAGCAACATTGCAAAAAAATTTTTAAATACAATCTTCCCCGTACCATCAATTCTAATTCTCCGTCTTTAAGGCTTGTGCCTCCTTCAGCTCTATCAGTGAGAACAGTCAATTTCGATCGACTTTCTGAATCTCGCAGATAAATCTTTGTTGTAACAGGATAATAATTTGATGAAATTGGTTCTAGGAATGTTTGGTTCCAAGAGGGTCTAAAATTCCTTTTTCGCTCTATCATCTGTCGTCCATTGCTATCCGTAAAGAATATTTTTTCGGATTTCAAATTTGTGGTGTATCTGGTCACTACTTCTCGACCAATATTATCCCTAAAATTAATAATTGTTTATTTTATTTATCTTAGGTTATATATAAATCACTTATAAATAATTTAGAAAAAAAATTCTTACGTGACGTTGATTGGTCCAATGAGCCAATTAAATTCAATGCGATCCTCTCCATTATAAACTCTCACAACTTGACTAATCCAGTCGTTAATACTTATATGAAGTTCCTCTACTAAAGGACCTAAATCCAACAGACAAAGTGACTTAAAAATTTACATATATTTTTCAAGCTATTTCAAATCAATTTCACTTTATTTTGACAAAGTTAAAGAAATTTATAACAAGAGAATGCCGCGAAATTCCCACGCCCTTTCCTATTTTCCCATGCTATTTCATGTTTCCTCAGTCCTCTTTCCTTTTTCTTATTCTATTTTATATTTTCCCACGCTTTTCATATTTCCGACGCCATTTTATATTTTTTCAAGCCTCTTTCTTTTTTTTCTATGCTTTTTCATATTTTCCTACGCTACTTAATACTTTTCACACTTCTTTTTTTTAATACTATTTCATACTTTTCCACGCCCCTTCCTTTTTCCCCAGGCCTTTTGGTATTTTCACGCTTCTTCCCTTTTATCACAATATTTCATATCTTACCGACCACCTCCTTTTCTTCCACGCTATTTCATATTTTTTACCCTATAACAAATTTTTTTTCCTCCTTCCTTTTTTCATGCTTTTTTTAAATTTTCCCACGACATTTCATATTATGCCACGTTATTTTATATTTTCCACGCTCCTTCTTTTATTCTCACGAAGTTTAATATTTTGCCACGCCCCTTCTCTTTTTCTCAGACTATTTCATCCCGCACCCCTTCGCTTATTCCCATGCTATTTTATATTTTTTACGCCTTTTGTGAAATATTTTCCAATGCCCCTCCCCTTTTTCACGCTTTTTTATACTTTTTTATCTCCTTTTTAATTTTTCCACGCTACTTCATATTTTACAATGCTCCTTCCTGTTTTCCACTGTTTTTCATAGTTTTCTACGCTTTTTCCACAGGGTATTTCATATTTTCCCACGCTTCTTCCTTTTTCCGCAGCTGTTTTATATTTTTTTACGTCTCTTCCTATTTTCATACGCTAATTTATATTTTTTTAAACCCCTTCCTCTTTTCCCATGCTCCATTTCATAATTTTCCACGCTATTTCATGTTTCACACGCCCCTTCTCTTTTCTTACAGTATTTCATATTTTCCACGTCTCTTTTTTTTTCTTATGCTATTTTATGTTTTTCCACGCTCCTTCCTTTTTCCGCAGGCAAATTCATATTTTCCCATACTTCTTCCTTCTTTCCCAAGCTTTCTAATACTTCTTCACGCCCTTTCCTATTTTTCCACACTATTTTATATTTTTTAAGCTTCTTCCTATTTTTACACTCCTGCCCTTTTTTACCACACCATTTCATATTTTTCCGCACCCCTTTCTTTTTCTCACGCTATTTCATATATTTTATGCTCTGTTTTGAATATTTTTTCCACGCCTGTTTCTTTTATCAAGTTTTTAAAATACTTTTTAAGTTTTTTCTATTTTCCCACGCTATTCTATATTTCCCTATGCTTTTTCCTGTTTTTAAGGCATTTTTATATTTTCATACGCTGTTCCATATTTTCCCACGAACCATACTTTATTTTCAAATTTTTTTATATTTTTCTTCGCTTTCTTATTTTTTCCACGACATTTTATATTTTTTACTGCTTCTTTCTGTTTTCCTGCCCTTTTTTATAGTTTCCTATGCCATTTCATATTTGTCCACGCTATTTTATATTTTCTACGCCCTTCTCTTTTTTCTTACGCTATTTCACATTTTTCCACGCTTCTATCCTTTTTCCAACGTTTTTCTATACATTTTCATGACCATTTCTATTTTTTCACGCTATTCCGTAGTTTTGCATGCCCCTTTATTTTCTAAACCCTATTTTACATATTCCTACGCTTTTTTCACATTTCTCGACAGTATTTATTAGTTTCCCACGCACCTGCATTTTTACAACGCTTTTTCATATTTTTCCATGCTATTTCATATTTTTACATGCCTTTTTTACGCCTTATCATATCATCCCAGTCATTTTTATATTTTTTCATTCTATTTTAGATATACCAAACCCTTTCTTTTTCTCTTATTTTATTTAACATTTTCACACACCCCTTCCTTTTTCCTAGTCTATTTCATAGTTTTTTTTTTGCGCCCTTACCTATTTTTCCACGTTCCTTTATCTTTTACCACATTATTTCATATATGTTTACACCCCTTTCGCTTTTTTCACGCAATTTTATATTTCCCTATGCTTTTTCCTGTTTTTAACGCATTTTTATATTTTTATACGCTGTTTCATATTTTCCCAAAAACCATACTTTATTTTCACATTTTTTCATCTTTTCCTACGCTATCTTATATTTTCCACGCCATTTCATATTTTCTACTGCTCCTTCCTGTTTTTCTACCCTTTTTTATAGTTTCCCATGCCATTTCATATTTGCCTACGCTATTTTATATTTTCTCAGCCCTTTCTCTTTTTCCAACGCTATTTCACATTTTCCCACGCTTCTTTCCTTTTTCCATTGTTTTTTTATAAATTTTCATGACCCTTCCTCTTTCCTTACGCTATATCGTAGTTTTGCATGCCCCTTTATTTTCTTAACCCGTATTTTATATATTTTTACGCTTTTTCCATATTTCTCGACAATATTTATTAATTCACCACGCACCTTCATTTTTACAACGCTTTTTATATTTTCCCATGCTATTTCATATTTTTAACGCCTTTTTTACGCTTTATCATATCATCCCACCCATTATTATAATTTTTCAAGTTATTTTAGATTTTCCATGCCCTTTTTTATCTTATTTTTATATTTTTACACACCCTTTCCTTTTTCCCAGTCTATTTTATAGTTTTTTACGCCCCTTCTCATTTTTCGACGTTCCTTTATTTCTTACCACATTATTTTATATATGTTTACACCTCTTCCGCTAATCTGACGCTATTTAATATTTTTTATGCTTTTTAAAATATTTTCCTACGCCCCTTTCTTTCTTCACGCTTTTTGATAATTTTTTGTGCCCTTTCTAATTTTTTGTGCTATTTCATATTTTTACATGCTTTTTCCTATTTTTAATCATTTTTATATTTTCATACGTTGTTTTAGATTTTTCCACGACCCGTACTTTATTGTTACATTTTTTAAATACCTTACACTTTTTTATATTTTTCCACGCTATTTCATATCTTCTCAGGCTTCTTCATGTTTTCCTACTCTTGTTTATAGTTTCCCATGCTATTTCATATTTTCCATGCTATTTCATATTTTTGACGCCCTTTCTTTTTTCTCACGCATTTTCATATTTTCCACGACCTTTCCTTTTTTCCTACGCTAATTCATATTGTACAATGCTTCTTCCTCTTTCCCCACATGTTTCTCATATTTTTCCACGCCCCTTTCTATTTTTTCAAGACATTTGCTTTTTTACCATACTATTTCATATTTTTCCGCACCCCTTTCGTTTTTCTCACGCTGTTTTTTTTATGCTTTTTATTAATATTTTTCCACGCATATTTCTTTCTTTTTCGCTTTTTTACATTTTCGCAGGCCTGTTTCTTTTCTCTTAACTTATTTCATATTTTCTCATGCTTATTTTACATTTTTTGATGCTATTTGATATTTACCTACGCCATTTTATTTTCTCCGATGCTTTCTTATATTTTCCCACGCTATTTCATATTTTTGAATGCTCCTTACTTTTCTCCCACGCTTTGTTTATTATCCCATCCATTTTTATAGTTTTCCTTACTATTTTATATTTTCTCATGCTCTCTCCTGTTTTTTCATTCTTTTCTATAGTTTTTTACGCCATTTTATATTTGTCTGCACTATTTTATATCTTCTTATGCTCCTTTAAATTTTTCTACCCATGTTTATAGTTTCTCAGGCCATTTAATATTTCTCACACTATTTTATATTTTGGACGCCCTTTCTTTTTTCTCATGCTATTTTATATCTTCTAAGCCCTTTCCTTTTTTCCTACGCTGTTTCATATTGTACAATGCTTCTTTCTCTTTCCCCACATGTTTTTCATATTTTCTCACACCCATTCCTATTTTTCTGAGCCATTTGCTTTTTTACCACACTATTTTATATTTTTTCGCACCCCTTTTTTTTCTACGTTATGTCGTATTTTCTATGCTTTTTAATTATATTTTTACACGCATATTTCTTTCTTTTCCGCTTTTTTATATTTTCTCAGGCCTGTTTATTTTCTCCTAACCTATTTCATTTTTTCCCATGCTTATTTTATATTTTTTGACGCTATTTAATATTTACCTACGCCTCTTTCTTTTCTTTAATGCTATTTCATATTTTCCCACGCTATTTCATATTTTTAAATGCTTCTTCCTTTTTTCTCACGCTTTTTTGTATTCTCCCATTCATTTTTATAGATTTCTGTACTATTTTTTTGTTCATGCTCCCTCCTGTTTTCCCATTCTTTTTTATAGTTTTTTACGCCATTTCATATTTGTCTACGCTATTTTATATCTTCTCATGCTCCTTCATGTTTTCCTACCCTTGTTTATAGTTTCCCATGCTATCTCATATTTCCCACACTATTTCATATTTTAGACGCCCTTTCTTTTTTTCCCACGCCCCTTCTCATTTTTCCAAGCCATTTGCTTTTTTACCACACTATTTTATATTCTCCCGCACCCCTTTCTTTTTTTCCACGCTATTTTATATTTTTTATGCTTTTTATTAATATTTTTTCACGCAGATTTCTTTCTTTCACGCTTTTTTATATTTTCGCAGGCCTGTTTCTTTTCTCTTAACCTATTTCATACTATCCCATGCTTATTTTACATTTTTCGACGCTGTTTGATATTTACCTAGGCCTAGTTTTTTTCTTTAATGCTATTTTAAATTTTCCCTCGCTATTTCATATTTGTAAATGCTCCTTCCTTTTTATTCCACGCTTTTTCGTATTATCCCATCCATGTTTATAGTTTTCCTTACTATTTTATATTCTTTCATGACCCCTTCTGTTTTCTTAACCTTTTTTACAGTTTTTAACTTTAATATTTTCCGACGCTTATTTTATATTTTTCGATGCTATTTGATATTTCGCTGAACCCTTTTTTTTCTTTCATGCTTTTTTATATTTCCCCACGATATTTTATATTTTCTCACGCTATTTCATATTTTTTAATGCCCTCTCCTTTTCTGTCACGCCTTTTCATATTATCACATCCATGTTTATAGTTTCCCGTACTATTTCATATTTTCTTATGCTCCCTTCCGTTTTCCCATTCTTTTTTATAGTTTTTATGCTACTTTATATTTTCTACGCCCTTTCTTTTTCGCGCTGTTTCATATTTTCCTAACCCCTTCTTTTCTTGCTACGCTATTTCATGATTTCCCACGACCCGTACTTAATTTCCACATTTTTATTGTATTTACCCACGCTTTTTTATATATTCCCAATGCTATTTCATATTTTCTTATGCTCCTTCATGTTTTCCTACCCTTGTTTATAGTTTCCCGTGCCACTTTATATTTCCCCACCCTATTTCATATTTTGGACGCCCCTTCTTTTTTTCCACGCTATTTCATATTTTGCACGCCCTTTTTTGTTTCTACTCTATTTTATATTGTCCAACGCTCCTTTATTTTTTCTTACATGTTTCTTATATTTTTCTACGCCCAATTCTATTTTTCCACGCCTTTTTTTTACCACTCTATTTTATATTTTCCCGCACCTCTTTCTTTTTTCCTCACGCTATTTCATATTTTCTACGCTTTTTATTAATATTTTCCTACGCATATTTTTTTGTTTGAAACTTTTTTATATTTTCCCAGACCTGTTTCTTTTCTTTTAACCTATTTCATATTTCCCCGCGCTCATTATATATTTTTCGACGCTTTTTGATATTTCTCTACGCTCCTTCCTTTTTTTGTGCTTTTTCATATTTTCTCACGCTACTTCATATTTTTGAATGACACTTCCTTTTCCGGCTCCCGCTTTTTTATATTATTTTATCCATTTTTATAGTTTCCGGTACTATTTTATATCTTGTTATGCTCCCTTCTATTTTTCCATTCCTTTTTATAGTTTTCACGCTATTTCATATTTGCCTATACTATTTTATATTTTTCACGCCATTTTATATTTTCCACACCCTTTCTTTTTTTCGCGCTTTCTCATATTTTCCTAGCGCCTCCTTTTCTCGCTACACTATTTACTATTTTCCCACGCCCCTTTCTTTTTTTCTAGTCTATTTAATATTTTCCCACGCCCCTTTCTTTTTTTCCAGTCTATTTCATATTTTGCCACGCTCTTTCCTTCTTTTCTTGGCTTTTTTATATTTTTCCACGCCGTTTTCTATTTTCCCACGCTATTTTATATTTTTCCAAGCTTCTTCCTATTTTTCTACGCCACTTCCTTTTTTACCACAATATTTCTTTTTTTCCTGCACCCCTCTCTTTTTTTCCATATGCTATTTAATATTTATTACACTTCTTATAAATATTTCCCCACACATCTTCCTTTTTTACGCGTTTTCATAATTTCCCACGTTTTTTATACTTCTTCATGCCCCTTTCTATTTTTCCACGCTAGTTCATATTTTCCCAGGCCTTTTCTTTTCTCTTACCCTATTTTAAATTTTCCTACGCTTATTTTCATATTTTCTTACGCAATTTCATATTTTTCCACCTATTTTTATAGTTTCCCACGCTATTTCATATCTTTCAAGCCCTTTTTTTTCTTTTTTATTTTATATTTTCTTACACCTCTTCCTTTTTTCCCTAGCTAGTTAATATTTTCCTACGCTTGTTATTTTTTTCTTACGCTTTTTGTATATTTGCCCTCACCCCTTCCTATTTCCCCACGATATTTTATACTCTTTTTTAACCTTATTCTATTTTGCCATGCTTCTTCCAATTTTCCCATGCTATTTTATATTTTCCAAGACTTCTTTCTTTTTCTCATCCTATTTCATATCAGTATTTTATATCAGTATTTTAAAATTAAATATCCATGAATTAATTATACCAACCTTTAAATATTCTGCAATCTCCTGTGTAATTAAACGGTATAGCCTTTGTGTTTTCCTTTGGTCTGAAAATGTAGGCACCAGAATTTCTACCAGAATAGTTGTCATAATGCTGTGCAGCCTCGTAATAAGAAAATGATTGCTTCAAAATTAAGTTCTTTTTCGATTTTGATTGTATCTCAATGTTGCCTCTCTTATCAACAGAAATATTGTACATCTGAAAATGATTCTGATTAGATTTGATATTTATATCAAAAAGTTTCTCATTTTAACTTCGTTACTTTTAATTTAAATTAAATTACGCTGTCAAAAATTTTACTGACTTATTTTTTGTGTAGATTATGAATCTAGAAACCAAAATTTTCTTTCTGATTTTTAGCTCTGAGGTTTAGTAATAAGAGGGTGGCCGCAAGACTTCAGTTTCGAAATTCCGTAACTTTTCCCTGATTTTTCCGTGACTAATTTTTTATTTTCACTGCCTTTAAATTCAAAAATTTAAATTTTACTCAAAGATTTTTAAATTTATTTATTTATTACAATAACAAAAAAGATTATTTCTCCACCATCAAAGATGAATTTTTAATCTAAAAAAAGAAATTTTTAACAAATCAGTTGAATTTTCAACAACAAAAAAAATTACTTCTGAGCAAAATAGTTAAATTTTTGACATAATAATTAAGTTTTTAACGAAATAGTAAATTTTTAGCCAAGAAATGTAATTTTCTACTAATAAAGATGAATTTTCAACTAAATTATTTTTCAAACAAAAAAGATTAAGCCTTAATCAAAAACAAATGCAATTTAAACCAAATAACTATAAATTTTTTAGAAAAAAGTTGAAATTTAGAAAAGGCGTTTTTAATTTAAAAGGACGAATTTTTATCAAACCACTTGATTTTTTGACATAAATATGACTTTTTAGAAAAATACTTAAATTCTCCAAAAAGTAATTAAATTTCAAAATAATAATTGGATTTTTAACCAAATACTAAATTTTTTGACAATCAAAGAGAAATTTTCACCAAATAGTCAAACTTTTAAAACAAGATTAAACTTTAACCAAACATAGTTGAAATTAAAAAAAATAATTAAATTTTTCTTAAGAGAATTGAATTTTCAACAAAATATTTGAATCTTTAATCGAATACTAGAATTTCCTACCAACAAAAATGCATAAAACTAGGTAATCAAGTTTTTAATAAAAAATGATTAATTCTTACCAAAAACAGTTGCATTTTGAACCCAAAAAGATAAATTTTCACCAAAAACATTAATTCCCAACGAAAAATGTAATAGTTAATTAATTCCGCCATAATAAACGATATAATTGAATTTTCAATTAAAGAATTGAAGCTTCAAAAAAATAATTAAATTTGTAACAAATTAATTAAATTTTTACTCAGATAGTTCAATTTTTAACCAAAAAAATTTTCCACAAAAATTTCTATCGAAAAATGTAACAGTTGATATTTAAACGAAAAATTATCAAATTTCCACAAAACACATAAATTTTCAGAATAAATATTTACACTTTTAACAAAAGATCAATTCGCAACCAAAAATGAAAAACTTACATTTTTAGTTTAAGAAATTACATTTAAAGAAACAACAAAATATTGACTTTAAAAGACTAACTTTTAAGGAATAAACATTTTCAAGTCAAAAAAGAAAAAATATATAAATTTTCTGTAAAGCAGTTGAATTTTCATACCCTAAAATATGAATTTAAAAAAAAGTTAATTCTAACTAAACAATTCGATTTATACCAAAAAAATTTTGAAACCAAGAAAACTAGTTTTCTAACGAAAAACAACAAATTTTTCAACAAAAAATTTTAATTTGCAACCAAAAATAGAAGAGTTAAATTTTAAGTGAAAAAATTAAATTTCAACCAAAAAAAAATTTTAACAAACTAGTCAAATTTTCAGCCGAAGAGATCAATTTTCAACTAAAATGATGAATTATTCAACCAAAAAGACAAGAAAAAAAAAGATTTTTGGATCAAGAAAAAAATTTTTTCTGTAAAACTCCAGAAAAAAATTACTTTTAAATTAAACAGTTGTGTTTTTGTCAAAAAAAAAAGAGACCGTTTGATACCAAGGAGACTAGTTTTCGACAAAAAATAAACTCATTTTTAACTAAAAAAGATCAATTTGCAACGAAAAAGAAAAAAGCTACTTTTTGAGTTTAAAAAATTAATTTTAAACGAGAAAACCGAATTTTCAACAAAATTTTTAGTAAAAAAATTAATTTGTAACACAAAATAAGGAATTTTCCACAAAAACATGAATCTTTACAACAAATAGTTAAATTCTCAACTAAAAAAGATAAATTTTCAACCAAAAATGAAAAAATTTAATTTCCAGTGAAAAAATAATTTTCAACAAAATAGTCGAATTTTGTATTTAAGAGATGAAACTTCAACTAAAATTATGAATTATCTGACCTAAGATGCAAATTTTCAACGAAAAAACATATTTAGTCACAAAAGAAAAAAATACTAATTTTCTATAAAGCAGTTGAATTTTCATCCCAAAAATAGGAATTTCCAGAACAGATGTTAATTTTCAACTAAACCTTTGCTATTTTAAACACACAAAAAAACTTCTGGAACCAAGAAGATTAGTTTTTTTTTTAAATTTAACAAATAACGATTAATTTGCAACCAATTCAAAAAAGTCAAATTTTTAGTAAACAAAATTATTTCTACCAAAAAAAAATTTTTAACAAACTTGTCATATGTTCAACCAAAGAGATGAATTTTAAACTAAAATGATAAATTATCCAAACAAAAAGACGAATTTTCGACAAATAAGAAATTTTGAGTCAAGAAAGAAAAAAAGAAAAATTTTCTGTAAAACAATTAAATTTAAAAAAAAAAGTTAATTTACAACTGAACAGTTGTCTTTTTACCTAAAAAAGAGAAAGTTTGAAAACAAGAAAACTAGTTTTCTACCAAAAAAAAATTTAACTTAAAAAAATCAATTTGCGAAAAAAATGAAAAAGCTATATTTTCAATCGAAAAATTAATTTTCAAGAAAAAAAACGAATTTTCAACGAAAAAAAAACGAATTTTCAGCCAAATTGTTTAACTTTAAACCAAAGAGATAAATTTTAATCTAAAATGATGAAGCTTTAACTGAAATATTTTAATTTCTAGTCAAAAAAATTAACTTGCAACACAAAAAGACAAATTTTCAATAAAATAGTTTAATCTTAATTTTTAACCGAAGAAAATTCTGTTTCAAA
The DNA here is from genome assembly GCA_032357855.1 of Amphibolips quercusostensackenii. NCBI lineage: Eukaryota > Metazoa > Arthropoda > Insecta > Hymenoptera > Cynipidae > Amphibolips > Amphibolips quercusostensackenii. Next base: position 1,206 of record JAUELO010255426.1, on the reverse strand, counting down.
CAGACTGTTGCATTTTCATTCACAAAAGATGACATTTCTACTGAAACAAATACATTTTTTAACTAGAGATATGAATTTTCAGAGAAAAAGTTGAATTTTGAAAAAGAAAGATTCCAGTCAAATTTTCAACACCAAAATATGAATTTTCAAAAAGAAGTTTATTTTACACTAAAATAGTTTACCAATTTCTCATTTTCCGGGCCATTAATATTTAAATACCAGAATCTTAATTTTGTAACGTCAAATTTTTGATCCTTTAAAGTTTTTTAAGTGCCTTTTATGAAAATTTCCCGAACTCTAAAAGATATTTTTTAAAAATCACTGACTTTCCTAACTTCTCGCTAAATTCCAGATTTTCGCTGACCTAGTTTTTTTAAAAGTCTCTTTAGATCCTGAACGGAACACTGTTATTTAAATTAATTAAAATAATTTCATACGTACGTCACCGCCCATAAATGTAGAAGTTCCATTTCCAGAAAAGTTATAAGCTTTAGCCAATTGTTCCGGTTCCGGATTTGTCTCACTAATATAAAAAGACTGAAAACCTAAAGCTGGTATCCCAACAGCAGAAAATATTAATTCAAATCGAGCTGAACTTCTGCGACCTGGAATATTTTCCACAGGAGTTGACACTGGTATGACTTGAGTGACTATTGCAGTTCCTGAAGAAAGAGAAAAAATTACCTTTGAAATCTACAAAATAGATTAATAGTTATATCGAAAAATGTTAAATCTATTTCTAAAGTACCTAAATAATCTTTAACCGTATATTCTGCATTTGAAACAGGAAGTCGAACATAGGTTGTGAGAGGTTGACTCGTTGGATTGTATAAGGTGACTACCAAATTTTTATTTTTTTCTGTATGATGGCAGGAACTAATATTAAGCAAAAGACAAGAATGGAACTCTGATGATAATTTACTGGAACTTTCATTTCTCTTCAACCATTTACTGCAATACAATACAATAATTATTAAAATTTATTGAAGAAATTTAGTGAATTCCTTCCGATTCAAAATAATCAAGGAATTTCAGAAATGAAGAGTCCTAAGGAATTCAGGCTACTAAAAAAACTGAGGAAATTAAGAATATATTGATGTCCGCTGAATTATATTTATGGTTATAAGCAATATTTGTATAAGTATGAATAATATTTGGTAAGCATTTATGATTCTTTCTTTCGTCGCAGACTTTTTCATGGTGAGA
>JAUELO010255243.1:0-15575 GCA_032357855.1 Amphibolips quercusostensackenii | reverse complement strand
AGGCTGTGTGTGCAAACTCCTTCGTAATTTTAAAGTAGAGCGTGAATAGCACACTCCTCGACGCTATTAATTTAATTTTTAAAAACTGAAACTGAATACGGGTAGGTACAACCTTCAGATTTTTGTGTGCATTCACACTCTTTCCAGTAATATGTCACTTTAAAATTTCTAATTTGATTAAAAAAAGAGATGCCGCTTTTTAAACATTAACAAGATGAGCGGATTTGAAAAAAAATTCCACGCGCGTTACATAGACCAGGGCGCGATAGTCCTTTAATTCACGGTTAAACCGTTTTTATAGATACCCATATGTTTTGGGTTTTTTAACAGTTTAAAAATCTGGGGTATGACGGTAGCATATTTCACTCGTATTTTTTTCGAAGTACGTATGTATAGAAAGCTTTCAGTCGATTGTATTTGTTGAAGTATGGTTCAGAGAATCATTTTTGAAATTTTTGTCATACCTTTTTTGAATTTTTGATGAAAAATGATTGCGTAACAATTTTTGAAATATTGGTTTTAAAAAAGACGTGCCACACAGCCCCTGAAGTTTCCTATCACATAACATAATGAAAAGTGTCACTTTCAGAAATGTACAAAAAAGGTATGAAAATTTGTAAAAAATTTTTTCAATGAAAATCGATATATGATTTCGATGAATTGTTTGATGCCGAATACAAGGGCAGGCTCTTTTCTGTGATATATTATACGGTTGCCGAGATAATCTAAAAAAACTAAGGAAAAACACGGCAAAAAGTGGTTTTACAAAAAACTGCATATCTAGCTAAAAATAATTTTGTTTCTGCTGTTTCAGCGTCATTCTTTTCAGGTACTTGAAGCGAATCATTGTACTGCAACTTCAAAATATCTATTTTCATGCTGTTAGATCTTGTTGGTAAATGATGATAAATTGCTGCTTGTGATCAGAAACTTTTTCTCTTGCATGCTAGACGATGTTGAGCACTTGGTTTATAAGTCATGAGATTCCAGCAGGAGTCTGCTAAAGCTTTCACACTTTACTTACTTTTGTACCTCTTTTCGATTGTAGCGATACCTCATTAAAATTTTTCACTATGTTCATCATTGACTGCTCCCATATTTTCTGACAAGAAGTCAAAGTAAGAGTGCATCATGTGAATTTTTAGTCACATGTTCTCCTTCATTTCCTGGAAGTTGTCCAACATCGTATCGATTAAGAATTTGTAGTTTCTCGATTTTCTGTTTTCTAAAAAATTGTCTATTAGAGCTTTCACTGACGACTCTGTTTGTCTCTTATTCACAGTCGAGATCTTTTAAAATCGACATCTAGCATCAGTTGTCGGATTCCTGATCTACCGAAAACTCCCTCCTTGATTTTTAAGTCACTAAGCTCAGAAAAATATTCTTTTTTTAAAAAAAAGCGCTGCTTTTCGTTTCTATTGATCGCTTTGATGTAATTTTAACGATTTCAAGCTTTATATGTTCTTCTGGTAGAAAGATCTTTTGGGGATTAATCAGTGGTTTTTAAAAAACGTACATCTTTCCGGGTTCTAACGTCTGTCGCGCTGGCCAAACTTCAACATTGTAATATTTGTCTCGTGCTCTGCTGATCCAGGCACGTAAGAAGCAAAGGAGCCTAGAAAAAAAATTATGTAATCAGATTGCAATCCAAAAAGAATTCCTATCACTTCAAAATCATCACAAATAAAATATTTATGTAGCTCGTAATCTATTTTGTCAAGTAAAAGTTTCATGACAACATAGCACTGTTTCATATTGGTGCCATGAGCAACAAGTATTAGTGGATATTCGTATCCGTTGTGCAAGAGAACAGCTTTCAAACTGTATTTGTTCGAATCAATAAATCAACTTCAATTCTCTAGTTAATATTTATGACCAATGTCCTTCATTAGTCCATCTACATCGTAACAAAAGATGAGACTATCTTTGCTAGAAAAAAATAGAGTTAAATCTGTCTCTTGATTTTGATAATAAGAGATTTTTACATCTTTTTCGAGCAAATTTTTTTTCTTGAGTCTAAAGCAATTTCGGGCTTATCATTCGATAAATTTCTACCTCTTATCAAATCAATAAATTTTTTTTGATCGAATTATTGTGGCAAGTTTCTGGTCGGCTCATCTTCCATAGTTCGATTTTCATCAGAATAATTAATTTTTTCTGCTTTGCGTTTTGTGGAATAAACCGGGAGATACTCTTCACAGACAGACGCAGCTATTGCCACCAAAAAAACATTAGGGTAGATTATAGAATCCTTGCATCCTAATATGTAGCCATTAACATTCATCAAATAAAAATTACTTTGGATACTAATGGGAACAAGTAAGGAGCTTCACATGATGAATTTGTGAGTCAAAAAACTGCAGTTTGTTTTGATTTGAGCACTTCCCTACAAAAAGAAAATTTTAGGAATTTCTAGGTTCAAAATGTCAGGCTAGGTCATACAAATTTCAGTGAATTATCGGTCCTTATGTGAATGATTTTGTCTATAGAGATTGTCTGAAAGATTTGGGATTATTTTTTTATGTGCTTTATTGTAAAATTGAAAACAAAAGTTGTTTTTGTATTTCAAGCATTTCAATGTGGCCTCCGTTATAACTTTCGCAGATTAGCTGTTAAAACTTGCTACAGAAACTCTATCTAACCAAGGTCGTTGGCTAGAATAGATTGGACTTAATGACAGCCATAATAATAAGCCTGAGATCCGTGACCATCTTAAGCAGGAGCCCTTTGTCCGTTAGCACGTCCAAATCATGAAATTGAAGAAACATTATTTTCTAATTAGCGCTTTAAAAATAAGGTATTTTAAATCTAAAAATATGTGCGATTTCAGGCATACGTGATTTGAATGAAAAAGTTAAAACCTTTACAAGCAGTTAATTTAAAAATTAATTGTTTTTTATATTAAACTTATTGAAAGTTTGAACATTTTGAAATATATTACATATGTCTGGAATCGCAAAAACGTGTAGGTTTCAAATATCTTATTCTCAAATCGCTAGTATCAAATTGTACACTGAAGTTGGGCTTACATTATCCTAACAATTTTTAATGCAAATGATTTGGTCATTTGTTTTATAAACAGAAGCATGCATTTGCCTTAGCAAAAAGCGCCTGATCTATTTTTGAAATTTTTTCCAAATATTTTCAGATTTTATTTATATAGCTAGAAACTTTTTATAGTATCATTATAAAGATACCCCTAACGTATTTGTGAAACAATTCTACTTTTCTCAAATTTTTTTATTAGGTAAAATTTGCTTTGCGTTGACTGAGCTAAAATGTCATTCTACGTGGATTTCTGACCCGCTTCCCTTAAATTCACTTTCATAGAAAATCGTGAAATTCGTTTATACACCCTTACCCCCTAAGCCGTTCACGCGATATATAGATGGATTCTTGTTAGATAATTCATTATATTATACTAATTTTAACTGCATGAAATTTTTCACTAAAGTTTATTGGACAAAGAGCAATTTGTTATTCACTCTCTACACATTACTAAAGTCTCTGAGCTTCTCAAGGTTGAACTCTCGCTCATGTATAAGCAACGTCACGAAGACTAAAAATTAGATATGTACGAGATTTATGCTTAGAAAGAGAAAAAAGACAAATATCGTAGAACCATATATATATACATGGAAGATTAGAATATTTATCACTTACAATCGGCAAAAATGAGGACAAAATTAATAACTCTGGTTTTAACCATCGACGTTATTCTCAATTCTGTTGGTATGTAGAGAGTAAATTAATATTATTTCTTATATTTTGCTGCAGTGAGTATGTTGCAATATCTATTATACGTTAATGAATGTCAAATACTATGCAAACTTTAGGATAATCAACAATTATCATTGCGGGTATCATTTTCTTGCTACTTGAGTATAACAATTGAAAAGATTTTTTTGACTTACTTATATTAATCAGTATTTTTTTGACTTTTCATTTAATACATTATACCTTAAAAGATTTGATTTTGGCAGCACTTTGATAAATCTTCAAGCTTCTGAGCTGAATTTTTTTTTAAAACTCAAACTTTCAGAAAGTTCTCACATTTCTAAAAATAAAATATTTTTAAGAGAGAAAAGCCAAAAAATCCGAAATTTTTAGGGTACTTAAACCAGTTTTTGACATTTACACCTTGCAAATTTTACGTTACTTCCATCTCTCAAAATAACGATTTTAAATTTTGACTATGATTTTAAAGTAAAGCACAATAGATTAAGTGTGCAAATATGTTTTACATTAAAACGTTTCACAATATTCTTTTATCGTTGTGTCCATAAGTTGAAGATGTTACACATTCGCGTTCACCTACTAAATTTTTTGTAAGTATAGTTTTCTAATTAATTAAATTTAAAAAATGTAGATGCCTTTCAGCATTTTTTTTGCAAAATTTTATTTTACAATTTACGTTAATATCATTAATATGCTGTAACGGACTTACACGAAATAAAATGAAATGATCGTATTAGAATTCCACTGATTTTAATGCATTGTTAATTTTGAAAATGCGTGAATCTTTTTTGTCGTTTCACAGAAATATCATCAGCTATACCGCCCAAAGAAAGGGACTTTCTGGCAAATTTTGGAAAGAACAGCAAACCTGAAAATCATCAAGGTAACCCTAGTATAAATAGAAATGGATAACAAAAACTTTAATGAATAGTCAGGTCAAAACTACTGAAATCTTTTAAACTAGAAAATATTCTGCACGCATGCAACTTTGCTCCCAATGTCTTAAAGACAAATTTTTAAAAAAGTATGCCGAATCCTGCCCCAAATAGGAATCAACGACAAAATTGAAAAAGTTTTCATCTGGCATGATATATTTTTCTTGAAATGTCAGAAGTATCTTTACTAAAACCCAATTGATGTCGAATTTCATAAGCCTCAAAAAGGATTTCAATAATGTATGTTTAGCCTAATTCATGACCTTGTAATCGTCTTTCACAGTCATCAGTGAAATGCAGCGCCACACGCGCTAAGATTGCACATAGCCTTCGATTATAGCGTATAAAATTTTTGACATCAGCTTAAAAAAATTTTTAATCAAATTTTTTTCATTTAAATTGTCTAATAAAGTTTCCATATCTTAGAAGAAGGAGCTATTTTATGAGGGAACGTCTGCAGGATATATTTACGTTAGGACTGTGCAGACTAATTTAAACCAAATTGATGCCTAATTTAAGAGCGTCGGAAGTTGACTCGTAAAACTTTTGAATAGCTCAGTTCAAATTAGGAAAAAAAGCGATTCGAATTTGGCAGTTTAAAATTCTTTTAGATCGACATCCGATGCGTTTGGTTTGATTCAAGGAACAAAAAAAAGCCCAAATTGTTTGACGTTTGTTGAAAATACGTATATAATGATATTGATGGAAAGAAACGAATAGAAATAGACTTATTTATATATATTATAACATGAGTATTTCATTTGTATTTCATGTTCGGTGAAATTAGTTGAATTGTGCTTTGTCATAGAGAAAGCTTCGTAATAGCAACAGTTTCAAAAAACTCTCAAATCTTTATATTAAACATTCCTCAAGTAAAAACTGAGTGTGCATATAGTTAGGTGAGAGTGCGTGTGTGTCAATGTCACACATTTTTGTGAGCATGATGACTTGAAAGGAATGAAGGGAGTTGCTGATGAATTGGTGAAATTTTTTGGGCTTATTTTGATTACTAATATCATAAAACCGACCAAAAGATAAAAAAATTTTTTTTTTACATTTCTGATGGAATGTAAAAGCGTCTTCAGTTTGTGACGAATTTATTGACTATAAATCAATAATATCCACACACTGTAATTATATGAATAGACCTTATAGCTATTAATGATACTTGACAAAATTTTTGTTCACAGCAAAACTTTAATTCGTTAATATAATTCACTGTTGAAGTACTCGTAAGAATAAAAAAGAATCCTCTATTCGAGAAAAATCGATTAACTTATAGTAATAAAACATTATATCAAAGAGTGAAGAAATGCTTGTTATTTAGAAAACTTGAAAATCAGTTTACCAATATGTTGGTTCTGATCAAAAAATGTGCATGATTTTCTTAATGTTTAGCTTTTTTTCAAATTTATAATCCCGTATTATGGTAATATGTTAAATCAGTAAACAATTTTTTTATTGTTGGCCCTAGGCCGAGGGGTTTATACACAAATTTAGTTTGCTTTTGTATTGTAACTTTCTCATAAATATCTTCCATAAGGTTCTCACTATTTTCCTCGCATAAGGCACATAAAACATATATTCATGCAAAAAATTATGTCAGTAGACTTAATTATTTTAACGCTGGGCGTGATCACAAAATCATTTTGAATAAAAGGAATACATTTTCATGTTGTTGCATAGCAACACCTTGATGAGTACTATCCTCAAGGTTTTCACTATCAATAATAATCGTCATATAATTGTGATAATAATAATAATATATTTACGAGATATCGGTATGATAAAAATTTTTCCTTTAGGGTTCCCAATACTTTAGATCGTGATAGAAATGCAAAACTCATTTCCATGTAACATTTGCAGCTGTCAGACATAAAAGGGTATTCAAAAAACATTCCCTGTTACTGGATTTTTCCGCATCTTTTGGATGACGGAATAGAGAGTTACAGATTGATTCTAAAATTTAGAAAACTGTTTCGGAATCCAAATTTTGTGAGAATAGCACTTATGCATAACGGTGCAAAATTTTCTCTGCTCTGCGAAGACTTCGCTGCATGTGTGTATAAAAGCGCTTTAAATTCTGCAAAAAAAATTGCAAATTAAACTTTTCCAGAATACTTTTCGAATAATGTTCCTCAAACGTTGAGAATCATGCTTTCAAAAAGTTTCCTGGTGCAATCCTTTCTTAATGTAATTAGACTTGCCTCGCGATTTTTTATAAGACTTTCATGATATACCTACATAACTTTAAAAAAAATAATCTTTTATTTCTACTTGCAGACTCAACTTCACAGTTTGAGTGTTCACCTAGTGGTGAGCCTATACCCTTTTTTCCTGGCTGCAAATCTTCATCTTCATCAGACAGACGTCTTCTACCTAAAAGGTCTCTTGCTCTATCCGTGTTAGATCTAGATCTCCTTCTCACAGGTTCATGGTTCCACCTACCAAGATTGATTCTTCGTTCGGCTTTCAATATGAACTTGACCAACTTGAATTTATTCGGCTTACTTCCTACATTAATCCTAGCCGAATATTCGAACTCAGAAGGTACACTTTTCCGGCAGATAAGCCAATTCAATCATTTGAGCGTATGAATGTGTATGTGCCTATGCCAACCCAAGAACAAATTGTATTATCAACAGCAAATGGCGATGTCTTTGCAATATTGGAAAAGCCGAATCTTCTTGCTGGAATATATACACGCAATCCTCGCAGGTCAGGTAACATACGCGCGAAAATAAACATGAAAAGTGGCAAGATTACCCCACTAACAAGCGCTGAAACTGACGAAATTCAAGTAGGCCGCAATGGCAAAATTCTTCGTAATTTTAAAGTGGAGCGTGTATACAACACTCACGCGAGCCAATCATTTAATTTCAATTAAATGTAACTTACAAATTTGTGATTTAATAAAGTAGTAAAATGCTGTCGTTCACTCATTAAAAAAAAACGGATTCGAAAAATTTATGTATGTTACGTGAACCAGGACGCGATAGTCTTTTAACTCACGGTTAAAGCCTTTTCAGAGATACCCATACGTTTTGGGTTTTCTATCAATCTGAAAATCTAGAATGAGTAGGTAAAATATTTTACTCATATTTTTATTGAAAATTCGTATGTATGCAAAGTTTTTAGTCAATTATATATGTTGAAGTATGGTCCAAAGAATCATTTTAATAATTTTTGTCATGCCTCTCTGAAAATTTTTAACAAATAAATAATTCTTTAGACATTTTAAAAGTATTGTTTCAAAAGGACGTGACTAAAACTCCTAAAGTTTTCTGCAAAATAAGATTATGGTATGTGTTACTCTTGAAAATGTATAAGGAATATGTGAAAATGTTTTATTAGCTTTAAGAAACAGTTTACTTTTGTATTGGGGATATTTTCGTGAAAACGAATCAAAAATGTCTTTTTATTTTTATAGTTAAGCCTCCGAAAGCCTTATATTAATTTTAGAAATAATGGTTTAGCGTTGTATCAAACCTTACTAACTTTTTTGAAATAATTTTTGTCTAGATCACCCCTAAACTATGTTCATTGTTTAATAGATTTTTTTTAAGTAAGTGATTAATATATGTTTTTATTAGTTTTGAATAACAATTTAAACCTAACAAATTGCTAATTGCTATGTTAAAAATAGTGATTTATATTTTTCACGGAGTCTACGAGAAAGTAAAATTAAAAATACTTCCTGGTTTACATAAATGTAGAAGAAGAAATCTGTAAACTTTTCTCATTGTCTTTTTTAAATTCTGTTAGAAGGATTAATGTATTAAAAAAAATTATTTCAAAAGCTACATTAAATGGAGATCTCTAGCTTTTGTTTTAACAAGTTTAGAAAAGAATTAATTATTTGAAATTAAATCAAGTAAAACAACCTTTTCCTGAGCAATTTTGTCAAAATCGATAAGAAAATTTTGTTTCGATTGGACCCAATTTGACATGGTTGCTTTTCATGTGAAAAGAAATAAGCCATACGGTTTTTTATTCTTTAAAATTAAACATATAATTTTCAAATCTAACTATCATTTTTAAAAAATCGAATCGCGTTTAAGAATGTTAAATTACCCTATTACTGTGTGCATATTGTAAATATTTTTTTTAATTTCATGAGATTTCCATAACAATTGCAATCTTAGACGGAAACACAGTGCATTAAATAACCAAAGATTGTTTAAGATAGTAAATCTCTTTTGACACATCATACTTATGGTTGTAAAATAACCGAATTCCAGTGAAATACTTTAACGCAAACCTCAATCATTCCAAAATTGTCAATCACCCTTATAATCTGCTCAGACGTCTGGTGAAAACCGTAAGAATCACTAGCATGACCTACAATTTAAAAAAAGTTTTATCTTTTTTAATATTTCGTTTTGTGTTACTGAAAACCAATATCTGGTATAAAAAACCAACATAACCTAAAATAATTCAAAAGTGAAAAATATACATTTCAATGTTTGAAAGTCCGTGTTACCTTCAACAACCAACAAAAAAAAGGGTAAATATCTCGGAAAGCGATACGAAATCTTTTGTAGTAATATCAAAATACACAGATGCACTTAAAAACATTTCTAACCAAAAGTCATAGAATTTTTAGATTATTTCTAACAGTATACATCCAAAAGTTGAGTTAATAAGCCCTATAGATTTAGATAATTTTTTCATTGTTATCAGATAACAGCATTACATAATTAGAAGTTATCCATGTTTATATAGATTATGCTTAGCCTATTGTTATCAGTAATGTCAGTATTACAAAATTAAAAAACAGCTGTGAATTCGATCTCGAGTCTTTCCACTTTGTTTGTATTTATATTTATATGGTGCTCATTTCACAAACAAAAGTTTTCATTTTGAGCAATTTAAAAATAAAAATTTACCAAAAATGCAGAATGACAAAATGACACAACCAACTTCCAAAATACAATGACAAATCAAATTTTGTATTTGACATGGTAATTTTTCGAGACGGAAAAGGGAAGATCGAAGTTCCGCCGCACATACATCATCTTTGATTTATATCCATGAAAAAAGTTTTTCTCTTTACCACAAATGTTTCAAATATTCCGAATAAGCAGAATTTCCTTACTCTTTGTTTTGTCTCGCGATTAATTGTTGCATAGTCGCAGTTTAATGGCCTGGCTGGAGCTAGAGTTCCATTTGCTGCGAACTGTTGGTTGTTGTAGATATTCCTTCTCTCATCGGTTCCAAAAATGATGGCACACCTTCTAAAATTGATGTCATGCTGACAAGTGATAAGACGTCACATCCTTGAATTCCAGCAAAAGGAAGCTAATTAGTGGACCATTAATTAGGAAATTATTAGGATTTAATGGTTGAAAGTCATAGGGATCGGAAGACATAGAAGACAGCAGCCGAAAATTCAAGCTAGATTCAATTTCTGAGATACAAGTTTCTAGTTGCTTAAAAAATTATGATGCGTCACCTATTTTCCGAGAGAGATAGTGTTCAAACGATTTTTCTGCTGCTTTTAAGATACCGCCAAAGTGCGGTGATCTGAGAGGGATGAACTTTTAAGTAATTTTTTGCTGATTCGAAAATTTCTTTAGGTTTTTATTGTGCTCTTACGATTTGAAAAGTTCGTACAGTTAACTAAATTCGCGATTAGCACCAATGAAATTTGTTGCGTTATTTAAATGGATATTTCGTGATATTTCTCTTCTAGCAAACAGTTTTTTTAGAGACGCGATAAAGGCTTCTGTAGTCAGATCGCTGACCACTTCTAAGTGCACCGCTATGGTGCTTAAACAAACAAAAAAAATAGCAACGTAGACCTTGAGCTTCTTCTGATTTCGAAATCTTTCTTCCTTAATGTGGAGCGGACAACAATATTTATTGACGAAATTGAAAAATGAACAAGAAAAAGACACGCGTTCGTGTGGCCAATCACCCATGACGTGATTAAACCCCCGCGGTCTTGCACGAAAGCATCTAACACATTTTTAAATAATCTGTCGCGTGCTGTTACGATCATTTAAGGGCCAGAAACATTTTTAAGCAGTGTACACGTTCGTCTGGATTCTTACGTGTTTGAATCTTTCGTGTTCTTCGCGTAATATGAGTTGAGTTATATGGTGATTAGAAGGCCTTACAATTTCATGTTTTTGTTGTTCGGGAAAGCCTAGGTATTTTAATCTTCTACCCACTCTAAGGTTTCCGTGTTTATCTATAAGCTGTTTCTGAGTAATTAATCGACTTTTAGTACTAGGGTCATTTTAAATAGTTAGGGCGTTTATTTTTTTCAAGAATGTGTCGAGTTGTGTCGTGAGAATTGACGCTTGAGTAGCTGCTTCCAATTCAAGTACTCTAATGGGACCACTGTTTTTAATTGTATGGTTCCTTGCGTTGTGAGGAAATCGCAGGACATATGTGAAAACTAGTTTTAATTTATCAAAGAAACTACACCTTTTAGTTAGTTTGTGATTTTTTTTCCTTTCCTATAGTATAAATAGGATGATCGATAACGAAGCATTTCTGTGTAATTTTTAATAAATCAAGTTTTGTGTTGAAGCTAACAACTTTTTTTCAGTAAAAGGCACTGAAGGCCGTTTTTCCAAAAGGATGCCTCAAAAACTCTTGAGGTGTTGAGTCACTGGAGACTAAGTCAGCGGGATTGTCCTTGTGTAGGTGCGTGTCGCCATTTACAAAACGAAGCGAGTTTTTGTATTTTCGCAATACGATTTGCAAAAAAAGCTTTTTACAGATGAGGTTTTGTGTTTGTCCAATTTAAAGCTATGGTGGTATCTGACCACAAGTAGGTTTGCCTGATTTTAATTTCTATAACTTGTTTGACAGCCACGCATAAGCGAGCGTGTAAAAGGACCGCACTTAACTCAAGACGTGGCAACGTCACATGATTTACGGAAGTGATTCTAGATTTAGAACAAACAAGCAAAATATGATGACTGCTTCAAGCATCAATTGAACGCAAGTAAATTCAGGCTTCGTACGCTTTTTTCCTTGCGTCGCAGAAGCCGTGAATTTCAATAGTGGAGTTTAGTGCGATAATTTAACGATTAAAAGCAACTGCAACTGAAAGTGTCAATAGCTCTTTCAATTAAAGCCACATAATGTGTATTCATGTTAGAACCATTCTGTCCCAGCTAACTCCAGCTTTCCAGAGTATATAAATAAAAAATTTTGCTTTCACGATAACTGGACAGAGAAGCCGTAACGGGTCGAATAGTTTAGCGACTAGCGATAAAATTAAACGTTTGGTTACGATATTTGAGAAATCCAAAAGGTAAGTCATGTAGAAAATCAAATCTCGAGGAAATTTTTAATGAATTCCTAGTGTTTTTATGTTTGCATTTCAATTAAATGACATATGTGTACTAGTAGGATTATCTAAAATTTTAGGCACTAACGAAAGGTCATTAAAGGCCCATATTCTAAAAGCAAAGTTGCCCTACTGCAAGAGTGCAGTTATGGCATCGCGAAGGAACTTGGCTTTGGCGTGCGTTTTCGCACCGGTCAATACGTCATCGACGTAAAAGAACTTTTTTAGCACGTTAACTGCAATAGGATGTTCAGCTTCTTTATCATCGGCCAATTTCCGTAGAGCCTCAATACCAAGAAAGAAGCGCCAGAAGTACCGTTTGTGATGGTGTCCAAAGAAAATTATTTTAAGCTATCTTTTGAATCTTCTGGACATAAGATCGTTTGATATACTGCATAGTCTGGATGCAATTTAACCTGACGGTACATTTTTTCAATGTCAAAGGTGAGTGCATGGGCGTGAAAACAAAATCGAGTCAAAAGTGTGAAAAGATCAGCCTAAATTGTAGGTTGACTATTAATGAATTATTTAAGGAAAGGCTCAATTAAGTTTCTTCCGACCCATAGAAAACCACGAGAATTTTTGTGGTTGTGCCATCTTCTTTCATCACTGCATGATGCAAAAGATACGCAATAATACACTTTAATTTGGGATTTTTTTGAAATGGTTTTTTTAAATATATTAAAGCGACAAAGAGTCACAGGACGCGAATCTCCCGAGTCTTCTTTCTTTTCATTAAAAGGTAACCGAACGACATATCGACCTTCGGAGTTACGATGCGTGTGAATTGTAAAATAATTTCCACACGCTTGCATTTCTTGGCATATTAATTTTGGAAATAGTACTTCCTCCTTTTTTTTAAATTTCATTAAATTTGCATCCAAGGGCGTCAAGTGTGTAATAATATGACACTAATAATTTTTTTCTAGAAAGAGCTGTTTATTTCTCCCACTACTACCCGACCGAGGTACATTTTTTGCAAAATGGCATCGAAAAGGTTTATTAACGAATTCTTACCTGCACACAACAATTTTCAGAATAATTTGAACCCAATGAGAACATCGATGTCTGATGTCTTATAGAATTCAGGATTAGTAAGAGTTATATTTTTTGGTATTTTGAAATCAGATCTTAAACAGTATGTTTTATTCTTGTGGAAATATTATTAACGCAGGAGACTGAGAATTAAACTGATTTTTGGAGTGATTTTTAAACAAGAAGCTGTTGCTTTAGTGATGAAGTTGGCTTGTGAGCCAAAATCTAAAAAGACACGACACGATTTTTAGTTTCCTTGAGCACTAAATAGATCAGCTATTGCAGTGCCTAGCATGCTCTCGGATGAGATGTGAGCATGCAGATCAACGAGTGCGTGTTTTTAAGCGTCAGGTGTCGTTTCGACAGATTCACTAGACGATCGTTTTTCAGAGTCTTAAATTGTGTGATGCATTTTGCCACAATTACGATAATGACTGCCCTTGCAGTCAGAAACGCGATGATCTTAACGTAAAAAATTTTTGCAAACGGCTGCCTCTTTTATGGCTTTGAAACGCTTTTGTAGCGAAAGTTTTTTCTGATGTTTGTAACCATGGATTAGATGTTTGTCCTGACAATATGAACAAAAGGAAATTGCAGTCAAAGCTGCGAATACTTGCTGAACACATATTTCGACTAAGAGAGTATCTCATTTGTCGATAGGTTTTTTCAAAGCCTCAAGTTCTCTAACATGTTCATGAATTTAATTGACATGTAAATAAACAAAAAAATCTTTCTACTGGTATGTTGAAATAAAAAGGCCTTTTAAGTGAGTATGACGAAATATCTTTCTATTATCATAGTGCTTTTCAAGCAATTACCATGTAACTATGTAATTTTTACATAAAAGTTCTAGAAAGGTGATACTTTCCAGGGCTTTGGCTTTCAAAGAACTTTTGAGGTGATATAATTTTTCGATGGATTATCGAAACAATAATTAAATAGTCAAATGTTCATTCGATAAAGTTACTCTTGTTTCACTTATGAACTTCGTAGTTATATCGAAAAAAAAAGTTTTATGCAAATTTTTGGATTGAGAATTATTAATAGCGTAAAATATAAAAACAGTTCACGGAATATTTATGTAAAATTCTCAATTGAATTGTTCAGTTAGCAGAGGTGATAAGTCAAACACTGATTAGAGGCTCATGTACACTTTGTTTTGCAAAATTTTATACATGAGGGCACTGCGCGCTCTTATCGCTTTGCTACTGGCGGCGAATTTTTATTGACAATCTTCCATGGACCCTGCGAGCTGAGAAACTGTGTGGACCAGTATATGGCGGATTTGGCAAACCGAAGATTTCTCAACCGATCTTCTGGTGTATTAGAAAATTGAAAGAAAAAAAATTAATTTAAAACGCTTGTATGCGGCGAAATTGTAGATAATATAGATAGGTAAAATTGAGTCAATAGAAATAAAAGGTTTAGTAAAGTATATAGTGTTTTCAACGAATGAAAGTTTTGCACAGTGGGTAGTCTTTATTCGTTTTGCAATTAGGTTTTCAGCTATTTGCAGTATTTTCATACCCTGAGTTTTAATGTCAATGCACGGGTCATTACAGGCCAGCCCTTGTATACTTAGGCCCAAAACCTGTATTCTGTCTATGAATCTTACTAAAAATTTTTTGTCAAGATATTTTCAACGCGTGTCAATAGCTTGCAAAATATTAGATCAGAATTCAGATTTTTACATAAGCGCTATTCACATATCGTTTAGTTTTTTTCCAGACTTGCTTCGGTTGAGGTAACCTAATTTTTTTCTAATCATTAAAACATAAATACATATATCTCAGATCACCACCTTAGCGTCTTAAATTTATGAGATAACGATTGAGACACCATATTCATTCGCTTATGAAACACTAGCATATTCATTCGATACAGCGTTAACAAAATTCTTTATTAACGCATTAACCAGCTGTTCTCCAAATTAGAAAAATGGAAATCGTTTATACGGTCATTATCTTGACGCTCGTCTTTAGTTGTATCGGTAAATATAATCTTATATGCACTATACATAATTTAGAAATATTTTTAAGCTTTTTGCAATCAGAGATTTGTCTCGTGTAATTTGGGTCTTCACCAGTTGCTATTCGTCTCCAAACTCTTCTTAAGTTTGTTTAAAATGGTGAGGAATTTAATCTGAATTTATGCAGGGCTATTCTGAAAACATTCCCTGATACAAAGTTTTTGTACATTGCAAAAGAAGAAATCAGATAAAATTAAAGTAAAGAGAAAATTTGTCAACCTGAACCTGAATTATGCATAAGACCTGTTTCGTAATTTTACCACATGGAGTCCATAACAAAACCTTCATACTTTAAAAAAAATTTGTCCTCTGTTTTTGCTTGCAGATTTATCTTTACAATTTGAGTGTTTACCTAATGGCGAGCCTATTTCCGCTGTTCCTCTTCGCAAAATTTCGTCATTAGACAGACATCTTTCAC
This sequence comes from Amphibolips quercusostensackenii, assembly GCA_032357855.1. Lineage (NCBI taxonomy): Eukaryota > Metazoa > Arthropoda > Insecta > Hymenoptera > Cynipidae > Amphibolips > Amphibolips quercusostensackenii. Next base: position 111 of record JAUELO010255243.1, on the reverse strand, counting down.
CTGAAAAGTCTTCTCCTCCAACCGGACCTCATTCTCCGGTCAGGTCTCCTGTCGAGCCTCCTCTTCGTGTTAGATCCAGATCTTTTTCTTCCATGTTTATGGTTCCACCTA
>JAUELO010255057.1:0-26349 GCA_032357855.1 Amphibolips quercusostensackenii | reverse complement strand
CTCAATTTTTGGAGACATCCCCACCACTGACGTTGAGCCTCCTGTATTCTAGACTTCTTGGTGGAGAGGTTCGAGACGAAGATCAGGAATAGGATAGCGACGAGAGGGGCAACAGGCACGGGCCTTAAAGGCGAAAGACCCTTAAACCTACAGCGGCTGAACAAGCTAGGCAGCGCGGGCTGGACTAGGAGTTTTGACGTATGTCAAAAAAAAGCAAGCATCACCAGTAGCAAAGGGGAAGACAAAAGGAAAACAAAGAAAAGGGACAATGATAGCAATAAAATTTGGGTTAAACGCAAAATACGTAAATAAAGTAGGGAGATGTTTGGAAAACTAGAAGTTTTCATAAAAGGCTTTACAGAAAAAAACAAGGAAAAGACTGAATGATGTAAATACCAATATAAATAGGCAGAGTTGTGATGTATGGCGGGAAGTGAGAAAGGAATGAGAAAAGTGGGATGGACTCTGGAAAGAGGAGATGGACCGAATTTAAGTTAAACGAGTAAGTATAAAAAATAGAAATGCGCAATGAGAGTAAGAGATTGAGGAGGAGACTACTAAGTGAGATTGAAGAAGATTGGAATAGGAAGATTAAGCGAAAAGGCCAAATAACATAGTAGTTAACAGACTAAAAGTGTGAGGTAAAACATTAGCGGAAATTGAAAATCTTATGAGAGATATTCGAGACCAAGTAACAGTAGAAGGTTTCGAGAGAAGGTTTCTAGTGAAAGTGAAAAGTGAGAAGGAGAAAAAGAAAATCATGAGGGAAAAATAATAGAAGGAATAAGGAAAAAAATGAAAGAAAATTTGAGATAGAGGTAGAGCAAAAGGATATGGCAAGAAGAGCGCAAGGCATAGGTAAAGAGGAAAATTGGACATGTGGTATAGGTAGAGAGAGAGAGAGAGAGAGACACGATGAAGAAATATAAGGAGAAATAATTCTAGAACGAGGCTATAAAACAAATAAGCAAAAAGGAGAAATAAAATAAAGAAAGGTGAGAAAAATAAAGAAGCAGAAGAGCTCAGAAGCTAGATACAGGGGGTTTTAAATGTCAGTAGGGAAGGAAAAGTGAGGAGGAAAGGTGGCGGATGAGATTGACTGAAAGGGCATAAAAAGGATAATGCAGAAAGATTACGTGTGGTGGATGCGAGAATTAAGAAAGAACACGTTAAAGAGAGAGGAATGGGTGGCATAGTCTCTAGGGTGAGAAAATAATTGCCAGTAAAAGGTATGAAAGATGGGGATAGGAAGAATAAGGATAGAAAAATAGTAAGAAGGATTACAGTTAGAAAAGCGAAAATAGCGGCGGTTTGTGTATATAGGAGTAGAGAAGAAAAAAAGGTTGTAGGGTAATAACGAAGCAGATGGACTTGGTTTTGGTTAGAGGTGATTTAAATTTCTGGACTGGCGAACAAAGAGGGAGGATTTAATATGAAGAAAAGAAGGCCTTTATAAGGAGCTCCAGACATACGAAGACGAACCGGAAGTGAAGAAAGACACTAGACGTGATAGGAGAAACAGGATGGTTTATATGTATTGAGAATATGAAAGAAGATGAGAAAGAAGAGATTTTATTCATAGGTTATTATTAAAAAGTAATAGATTACTTCCTGGTGGTAAAAAGAATAAGAAATATGATATGGAGTATAAAGATTGGAAATAAGATAGGGTCTGAACACTTTCTAGTAATAGCTACACTAAAAGGTGGCGTCAGTAAATGCGAAGAAGGAAGGAAAGGTACAAAGGGGAAAAGGGAACTCGAAAACGGGAGACTAGGAGAAAAATATATTAAAAGAGTTATAAAAAAATCGAAAAAGGGTATCTTATGCAAGAAAAAGAGGAAGGAGAAGACACGTTAATCAAAAGGCTAAAAGGGTTGATTGAGAAGGTGAGGGATGAGACAAGTATAAAAGAAGAAAGATAAGAGTGACGGAGGGGGTCATGGGATGAGAAATTAAAAAAGAGCAAAGAGAGAATATAAGAGTGTGTAAGAGAATGGAGAAAAGGCGAAATGAATAAAGAAATGTACAACATGAGAGAAAGAGAACATGAAAGAATGCTGGAAAGGAAAAGGCAAAATGGAGAGGAGAGGAGAAATATAACAAAGAATTAGAAAAAGCGATCAAAAAAGTTTGGGATTGGGATGTGATAAATAAAAAAAGAGGAAGAATGCAGGGCGTGAGTAAAGAAATATAAATGAGTAAGCAGACAGAATATTTAAAGGGTTTTTTTTTTGTTTGAAAATTTAAATACCAGCTTAAAAGTTGAACAACCTTTTTAAAAATTTATCATTGCAAGCAAAGATTCTTTATTTTATATAAAAATTCACCTATATAGTAAAAAACGAAATCAGTTTGTTGAAAATTCTATTTCATTGGTGAAGAATTTATTTTCTGAACTTTGAATGTAACTGTTTCATTTTTGGTTTAAAATGTACTTTTTTGTTGAACATTTAACTACTTTAACTGAAAATTTAATTTTTTGGTGATAAAACGATTTATTTGAAAAATTTTCTACTCTGTAGGAAATTAATTTTTTTCTTGAAAATTTGTAGTTTTGGATAGAGAATTTATTCATTGTTTGAAAAATCGTTGTATTTTGTTGAAAATTAATCTTTTTGGGTAAAAAAATAATCTTCCTGTTCAAAAATGATTATTTTCGGCTGCAAAATTTACTGCTCCGTTGAAGATTCTTTGTTTTTAATTCAATTTACCTAGTTAAAAAATTGTATTTTTTGTTGAAAAGTAATTTTTAGGCTTAAAATGTTACTATTTTATTTTTGGCTGAGAACTCATCTTTGTTTATACTTGAAAATGAAACTATTTGTTTGAAAATAGATATATTTTATTAAAAACTCGTATTTCTTAATAAAAAATCTATTTTCTGCTATATAACCTATATTTTCAGTTGAAGATTTTTTTTTTATGGAAAATTAATTTTTTTAACATGATGATAATTTGATTTTATGTTTAAAGTTGATCTTTTTTAGTTCAAAATTCATCACTTTGATAGAAGTTCTTCTTTCTTATTATTTATACTTTTTATTATTTATTATTTTGTTGAGATTCCGTTTATTTTTATTATAAATTAAGATTACAGATTTAAAATTTATGTTTTTGGATAACAACGGAACAATTTTTTTCGAACTCAAACTATCAGATTATAAAATTATATATTTTGGGAAAAATTTTTATTCTTGGGTAAAAAGTTAATTTTCTTCCTAGAAAACTCAACTCTGTAGCTAAAAATAAATCTATTTGTTTACAAATTTAACTATTTTGGTAGAAAGTTGAATTATTTACAATAAATTATTCAATTAAGAAATTAACGACATTGAAGAAAATTCACTTTTTTGTTAAAAGTTCGTAGTGTTTGGTGGAGAAAATTATTTGCTTCGTAGGAAATCCATCAATTTTATTGAAAATTCTTTTTCTTAAAGTAAACAATGTATCTTCTTTTTAAAAAATTTATCTTGTTTGTGGTGGCTTCCACTTTTTTCAAAAATTCATCTCTTTTGATTGAATATGACATTTTCGTTGAAAATTAATCTTTTTAAACTTAAAATTCATTTATTTTGTTTAGTTTTTTTAAAGTCGAAAATTGGACTATTTCGTAAGATTTTAATTATTTTCTTGAAAACTTAACTACTTTTTAAATCTTTTTTGTAGTCGAAAATAAATCTGATTTAGCTGAGGGTAAGGGTTGTCCAAAAAGTCAGCAATAATAAATTGTTTAAACAATTACGTTTGTTGATATTATTTGCGTATTATCTCACTCTTATAGAAAATGAGACGAAAAGTTGAAATTCTATTAAAAAAAACCGCCACTCTCTGAATCTATTCTAAGAGGAAATTGCAAAAAAAATTATAAATTAGCTGACCAATTTATCTCAACATTTAATTATTAGTATTAAGTGGTATTTTGTGTTTCAAAAAAATTTTGAATTAAAAAATAACCGCTAGAAAATTATAATTAGTGCCAAAAAGTCGCAAAACCTATTCTTTAACATATTCTGAACAAAATTTACAAAAATGTATTTCTTTCATTTGCTTCATACGCTTCGCGCTTGATAATATATTTATCTCGCGCCTCGCGCTCAGTCCTTGTATTTTTCCCACATCTGTACACATATCTTTTAAAATTAAAGGTTAAAGCATCGTCAAGTGTAATTCGATAATTCTGAATTCTCTTATGTGAAAACTCCTTTGGCGTTGACGAACACATTCCTATAATTTATCTCGTGCTTCGCACTCGATTTTGTCCAAAATGCAAACTTTTCTACATTACGTTCAGTACGATTATATTAAATATATATTACAGTAATTTCTGTACCTCGGCCTAAAAAACAAACAGAATTAAGATAATATTTAATAATGTATCTAAAATCTTTATTCTTTTGATAATTATTACTATTTTAAATTTTTACTCTAAAAATATTTAGGAATACGATATTTTAGTTTCAAATGTCGCTAGCGCTCGAAGCTCGTGGTGGTGGGAACGTTGGACGGCGTCCCCACTGCTCAGTTGCAATTTTGATGGCGGGATTGGCTAATCAGAGTGCCAGCAGTCACCCTGCTTCCGCTAAGAGCCCTTGCGCCGAGCTGTGTGCGTCCAGCAAGCGACAAGCAGAACCGTTTTTCAACGCGCATTCAGTGAACTTGTGTCGTGCCCCTCCCCCTCTTTTTCTCACTTTTGTTTCGTCATAGTTTCCTTGTATTGCTGCGTTCGTTCTAATTGTAGTATACCCTGAGCACGTGGTAAGGCTCTGGCCAAAGTCCCGTGCTCTCGGTCCCACGTTCATTTTCTTCACAGTACGCTTGGGTCTCGCGCTTTATATTGGAGTTTTAATCCACCTTATGACTTTTCCAGTCGGTCAAAACGCCTTACCCGAAACTGGGGTGATAAATAGTCACCCCCTTCCCCACTGTTGCTTCCAAACACTTTCGAGCTGAGCTCGCTTCCTCGTCGCACAGTGGTCTATTAGTGGATTTTTGCAAAAAATTTAAACTAAAGGTCGTACTGATTTGTCGATTTTATAGTTTTTTTCTAATCAAAATGAAATTCCTAATAAATCCCTTAAAGTCAAATTTTCATTTTCATTTTGTGTAAATGTTATGTTATTAAACAATTTTAAAAAACCAGATTTTCCAATGTATTATTAAGCACCCTTATGTAAACACATAAAGTACAACATAAATCAATCAGAAATGAAAATTGTTGCACAGACACAAATATCACAAGAATAAATTATTGAAGCAGAACTTTTACTGATAAACCAATTTCATAAACAAATATACATTTATAGAACTTTTATAGAATTGAATGTTTTCTTTTCATGAAAAATCATCTTTAAACACATCACAATGTTCTTTCGCACTAAAAATCTTGTAAAGCATAAAAAATGAGTAATTGTTATTAACAAATTATATAAGCTATTACATTATATTCGTCTGTTTTAACAGAAAAAATTTTTTCACAGAATAAATTATTTTTTTACGAAGGCTTCTTGCCGACAACTTTTCTGTATTACCTAGATAAGAATTTTCATTGTGAGTCTATAATTTAAATTTTCAATGACAAATAATGTAAACCATTGTATAGTATAAAACGATTGTTAGTATTTGTGTCTGTACAACAATTTGTATTGATTTTTGTTGTACTTTACTGCTTTACAACATTAATAAAAAATAATACATTGGAAAATCTGACTTTTTTAAAAATATTTAATTACATATCATTTAACACAAAATAAAAATTCGAAATCGGCCCCAGGGAATGAATGCGGAATTTCAATCGGTATATTTTTTTCTTTAAATTTCAAAACCGACTAAAAATTACGACCTTTAGTTCAATTTGTCCGCGAATATTTATTGCTGGACCACTGTGCATCGTTACCACAAAATTTCGACTCCAACACCCCTTTCCCCCACGCATGGATAGGCAACCTACTATTGCGCTGGCACATATAAAATAATTTTTAAAAGAAAAATAAAACAGCAAGTCCATCAGCAAAAAATGTGTTGTCATACTACGAACCCAATTTTAAAACGCAATTGTTTTTGTTGATACAGCCGTATCGCTGCCGGGGCTTTCGTTCTATTTTCCGTATAAGTGGCACAATAAATCTTCTTCAATTTTGTTTTTCTTTGGTGAAATTTTCCATCGCTGAATTATGTTTACGGATTGATGATGTATATAAGCTTCAACCAAAGCAAAATATGTACAGTCATTTTTTGATAAAAATGAAGCTTGAGATTTTTGCCCTTATCGCCGTTTTGTGTGTGGCTTTCCTCATTGGAGCTGCTGAAGCCAACAAAAAAAAACCTATATGTATAGCGACAAAAAACTCTGGTCTCGCATGTGCGAACAAATGTGAATGTTACTCTAATGTCTGCTTTCCGTTCGGTGAGTAGAAAAATTATAAATAAATATTTTAGTGAAGGGTCCAAAACTAGTTAAGTTTTGACTTAAAAATATGACTTTTTGAGAAAATAGTTACATTTTTAAGCAAATAATTATAGTAAGGTGGAAATTATAAAACTTTTACCCACAGAGTTTGAAAATTTCAACAAAAAGTTACGTTTTCAGTAAAAAAAGATAATTTTCATATGGTCGAATCAATAATATTTTGAACTATTCAGGAATTATATTGTTAACAAATGTTATTATTTGGGAATTCTCCAATTTGTAAATTTTATCATTTAAAATTTTTATTATTTGAGGATTTTATTATTCGGAAAATTTCTAATTCAGGAATTTCATAATTTGGAAATATTTGAATTTGGAAATTTTATTATTCGGCAATTTTCTTATTCATAAATTTTATTATTTAGAATTTTTATATTCCAGGAATTTTATTATTCGGGAAATTTTCCAATCTGGGGGTCTTAATATTCGGGGATTTCATTATTCTGCAATCTCCTAATACGTGAATTTCACTATATAATATATATAATATATAATATAAATATTATAAGCTGTTTGAAAATTATATTATTCGGAAATTTTTTAGTTTAGGGATTTTATTTTTCTAGAAGTTTCAAATTCATGGGTTTCATTGCTTAGGAATCTTTTATTTTATTTATATTATAAACTGTTCGGAAATTATGTTATTTGCGAATTTTATGATAAAAAAATTTTATCGTTAGAAAAATTTTCAATTGTAAAATATAATTATCAAGGAATTTCATTATCCTGGAAATTTTCAATTCAGTAATATCATAAACTGTTCGGAAAATATATATTATTCTGAAATTTACAAATTTGGAGATTTTATTGCTCGGAAAGTTTATTTTTCTAAAATTTTTTAATTTAGTAATAATATAAATTGTTTGGGAATTACATTATTCGAAAATTTTCTAATTTGAAGATCTTATTATTGGAAATTTTTATTATTAAGGCATTTTATAATTCAGAAATTTTACTATTCGTGAATTGTGTTTTTTGAGAATCTTATAATTCAAAAATTTTGTAATTCAGGAAATTTCTAAATCGGGAATTTCCTAATTCGTGAATTTTGTTAATCAGAAATTTTATTTGTTAAAAATTTAATTTCTGGAAAAATTCACAATTCAGGATTTTTACAATGTCAGAAATTTTGTTATTTAATTTACTGATTTTATTATTCGTGGATATAATTATTCAAGAACTTTATTACTCAAAAAATTTTCAAATCATGAATTTCATTATTCGTCAATTTTCCGGTTCATGAATTTCATTATTTAGAATATTTATTTCTAGGGAATTTGGATTTTCGGAAAATTTTCAATTAATGATTTTTACAATATCGAGAATTTTAATATTCAATAAATTTTTTCATTTGGAAATTATATTATTAGGAAATTTTATTTTTCGGGAATTCTGTTGTTCGGAAATCTGCTAATTTAGGAAATTCATCATTCAAGAATTTCATAATTGAATAATTTTATTATTTGGGAATTATATTATTTGAAAATTTGATAATTCAGGAAATTTATTATTCGGTAAATTTTTAGTTCGGGTATTTTAATGTTCGGAAATACTTTTCTCCGGGAATTATCAAATTTTTTAATTTCATTACTCTAGAAATTTTCTATTCTTGAATGTTCCACTGTCAGGAATTTTATTATTCGGAAACTTTCCTATTTGGGAATATTAAAAACTGTTATCGAATAACATGATTCTAGGATTTTTTTAATTTGAGAATTTTATTATTCTGGAATTTTTTAATTCGATAATATTAAAAACTGCTTAGGAATTATATAATTCTGGAGTTTTCCAATATGAAAATTTTATTATTCTAGAATTTTTAAATCTGATAATATTAACTGTTTAATAATTATATTATTTGAAAATTTTCAAATTTGGGAATCTTATGATTCGGGAATTTCATTATTCTGAAATTTTTTGATTTGTTAATATTATGAACTGTCGAGGAATTATATTATTCGTAAATTTACTAATTTGGAGATTTCAACATTTGAGAATTTTATAATTCAGGAATTTTATCAATTAGGAAAATTCCTAATTTGGAAAATTGAAAATTCGAGAATTTAATTATTCATCAGAATGTCAAAGTGATTTTTAAAAAAATAAGAACACCTATATTTGACCTCAGATTCGAAAATAGCGGAAAATCTTACGTCCAAAATGATATTTTATAAAGGTCATGGCAAGGTCGAATGAAGGTGAAATTTGCGATAAATAACCTTTAAATAACCTTGAAAATCGAATTGAAAATCAAGGTCAGTGGCACCAGTAGGTAATCCTTCTGCCTCTGATAACTTTTATTTGAAATATTTTGCTATTCCCAAACTCAACTCCAAACTAACACCTATTATTTAAACATATCGCAAATTTGATCTTCAATCGAGCTTGCAATGCACTTTATAAAAAAATCATTTTTAACGTAAATTTTTTTGCTGTTCTCAAATCTGAGGTCAAAAACAGAGATTCTCATTCTTAAAAATCAATTTGACCTTTAAATGACCCTAAAAATCGAATCTAAGGTCAAGGGTATTTGCAACAATTGTTGACTGACTTTGCCCCTTTAACATTTGTGTGTAACATTTTTCTATATCCAAACAAAATTCTGAGTTTTTTTCCATGATAGATTGAAATGGTCCACGCTGTATATTATTATTTAAAAACTGCTTTTAACTTTGCTAATCCTTGACCTTAAAAAAAAAAATGTATCGTAAACAAAATATTTAACTTCTCCACAAAAGAGATGAATTTTTAACTAAAATGATAAAAAAAATTGATTTTTAAGTAAAGAGTTTAAAAATAAAATTTATTAGCCAAGTAGTAAAATTTTTGACAAAAACAGATGAATTTTCAAAACAATAGTTACATTTCCAACAAAAAGTAGCGCATGAAGACCCTGGATATTTATAATTCATTCATTTTGAGCACATTGCTTGCTTGTTTTTTAAGATTTTTAAAAAAACTTATTTTTCTTAACTTTGTTTGAACAATATCGAAACAATGTTTTTAACTCGGAGGCATGATAAATTACGCTTACGATCTCACAATATGACCTGCTTTTCGTGTCAATAGAGTGAAGAATGTCACACGAATGCCTATTAGGAAATAACTTGATCAGTGGAATAAGTTATTTTTAACCAACCTTTGGTGGCTCACTTTTCGATAATTGAATTTGTACAATTTTACTAGCAATGAGTAAAATATAACCAATTTTGATTGGGAGAGACCTTGAGTAACTTATGTTAACTAAGTGATAGAAATTCTTTATGGAAAATAAGGAAAATTAACAACAGAAAATAATTTCGGAAATAGAAAACAGAACTTTTTTGAAAAGTAGCGCACAAAGGCCTTGAATGTCTATTATTAATTCTTAGGCCATTAGGCGCTTGTTATTTGAAGATTGTGAAAAATTTTTATTCTTCTCAACTTTGTTTAAACAATCAAGAGACGAAATTTCGAAAATAAGGCAGACAAGGTCACGTGAACAGTTCATCAGCATGGCCTTCTTCTTGTGTCCTTACTATGCCGGCCCTGACCATTTTTTCATTGACTCGTTCAAACAAGGGATAAAAAAAATTGGAGAAGTATTAAATCATGATTTTTTAAGTAAATGAAATACAATTTAACTTTTAACGTGATGAAGGTTGAATTTACATAACGCTCTTCGTTACCTTTTTTCATATTCTGGTTAACTTTTAAGGTGATTCATATTTCTAAATCCGTGTAGCTTCTTTTGAATTAGGATATATACGAAGCATTTTTAAAATGTCTTTTTTTTAATTCGGCTTTTTGTTTGGTGAGAATGCGTTGTGGTTGTGCAGCTACTATCATTTAAGATGACCTTGGTAAGATTACGACTGAAGTGTGTGGTACTGCAGTTGTAAAAAGAATGTGTGGTAATGCGTGGTGGACTGCTGAAATCCAAGTAGCCTTCCAAAAAAAAAAATAGCGCAAGAAATAAGGCTAAGTGCCACAGGAATTCAAACAATCATTTTCCAACATCAAAAATTTATATAAAAATTTCATAATTGGAATAGAAGTATTGAAAAAAAGCTTTTATCATACAAATAATAGCCGACGTTCAATAAAAAAACCTCAATGTAAATAATTAATTTGTGTTAACAAGCTGTGAATTTGATCTCAAGTGTTTACACTTCATTTAGAAATTTTCTAATTGGGAAGTTTTATTATTCTTGAATATCATGTTTCGGAATTATCATGACTTAGAAATTTTATTATTCAGAAATTTTCCAATTCTTTAGCGTTATAAAAATTTCGGGAATTATATTATTCGGAAAATATCTAATTTGTTAATTTAATTATTTAACCACTTTATAATTCGGGTACTTTATAAATCAGGAATTTTATTTGCAAGAAATTTTTATTTCAGGAATTTTATTACTCAAGAATATTTTAATATGGAAATTTCATTATTCGGGAACCCGCCATTCGGGAAATCTTATTATTCATGAATTTTCCGATTTAGGAAATTTTTAATCCAGGAATATTATTATTTTTGAATATTATATTTCAGAAATTTTATTATGCAGGTATTTTCCAATTTGGTAATATTATAAGCAGTTTGGCAATTATATTATTCGGAAAATTTTCAATTTGAGAATTTTTTTTTAAAAGTTCAAAAATTATCAAAAATTTTGGAAATTTTACAATTTTTTGAAAAGTTTGAAAATTATAAAACTTTTTGTGAATCTTGTAAATATTTGAAGATTCCCAAAATTTTTGGAAATCCTGAAACTTATATGAATTTTTAGAAATTTTTGAAACTTTTTGAAAATTAAAAAATTTTTTGGAACATTAAAAATTTTATAAATTTTGAGCATTTTTTATTGTAAACATTTGATATGTTTTGGGAATTTCAAAATTTTTTTAAAAGTTTTCGGAAATTTGCAAAAAAAAATTTATTTTAAAAATTTTTAAGAAATTTAATTTTTTCTTAGAAATTTTAGAATTTTTGGGAAATTTCTAGAAATTTCAAAACTTCTGGAAATTTCACAATTTTTTTAAAAGATAAAATTATAAACATTTTTATAAATTTTGTAAATATTTAGGTTTTGAAATTTTTTGACTTTTTTTGCGAATGAATAAATATCTTGAAAATTTTATACATTTTTTAAGAATTTTAAAAATTTTTAAACATTAAAAAAACTTCAAAACATTTTGGAAATTTTACAATTTTTGGAAATTTCTAGAAATTTTAAAATTGTTGAAAATTTCTAGACATTTTACAATTTTAACATTTTTTGAAATTTAAAAATTTTCTGAAACTTCACAATTTTATAAAAAGTTAAAAATTTTTTCATAAATTTGGGGTATTTTTGGGAATTTCTATAAATTTTAGAATTGTTGGAAATCTCTAGAAATTAAAAAATTTTTGAAAATTTTACAATCTATTAAAAAGTTTGGAAATTATTAAAAGTTTCGAAAATTTTCGAAAATATTCCAGAAGTTTTGACAATTTTGGAATTTTTCGAAATTTCTCGAAAATTTCCAAAAAAATTTTTATCAAAAATTTTTTTTTAATATAATTTTTTTTAGAAATTTCGGATATTTTTGAAAATTTCTAAAATTTTTAAAGTTTTTGGAAATTTCACAATTTTTCAAAAAGTGAAAATTATGATCATTTTTGTAAATTTTGGAAATATTTAAGTTTTGAAAATTTGAAAATTTTTTTAGTTTTCGGAATTAAAAAAAAAAATGTTAATGAAAATTTTTTTTAGAAAATTTGGAAAAACCTAGAAGTTTGAAAATTGTTGTAAATTTCTAGAAATTTAAAAATTTTTTTTAAATTTCTATATTTTTTTGTAAATCTCACAATTTTTGGAAAGGTTTGTAAATCATGAAAAGTCTTGTAAATTATAGAAATATTTAGAGTTTAAAAAATTTTTAAATTTTTTTGGAAATTTTCAGAAATTGTGCAAGTTTTAAATTTTTTGAAATTTGAAAATGTTTTTGTTTTACAATTTTTTGAAAAGTTTGAAAATAATAAAAATTTTAGTGAATTATGGAAATATTTGAAATATTTTAAAAATTTTGAAAATTTTTGAGTTTTTGGAAATTTAAAAAAAATTTCTCAATTTTTTGAAAATTTCTTAATTTTTAAAAATTTAAAGAATTTGTGAAAATTTTAAAGATTTTAGAAATTTTTTGAAAATTTATACAGTTTTTGAAAAAATAGGAAGTTTTTGAAATTTTTTGAAATTTTTGAAAGTTTTTGTAGGCTATTTCAAGGCATCAGTTTTTTAGCTGCAAATTAATTAATTAATTAATTAATTTAATTGACAAAAACGTATTTTTTTAATAGAAACCCTAATTTCTTGTTAAAAACTATGATTTAGAACTGCATATAATTATTTTAAAAAAATGTAAACATAAATAACGTAAAAATAGAAATGTTTAATGAAACGATAACAACAAGAAAAATAAGATGGTCATAATTGATACGTTGTTACCGTGAAATAGTCTGTTTCCATTTTCGAAATATTGTCTTCTAATTGTTTAAACAAAGTTCTCATGCTCTGCTTTTCAACAGAGTTATGTTTTCAAGATTTAATTTTTTTCTAATTTTATATTTTTCTAATTTTCAATAGAGAATTGCAATTCGGTAGCAAACTTTGTGAAAATTATTTTTGAATTTTTGAACCGCCAATGAAATAGTTAAATAAAAAAAAAAGAATTATCTTCTTTAGAAAGGCAAATTTTCCACAAAATGTATGAATTTTTAATTAAATTGTTACAGTTTCAACGAAAGAAATGAAATTTTAACTAAAAAAGATAAATTTTCAACAAAAAATGGAAGTTAAATTTTCAGTTGAAAAAAATAATTGTCTACCAATTAGACGGATTTATAATTTCAAAACATTAATTTAGCATATTAAAAAATTAACAAAATAATTAAATTTTTTGTTGAAAGAATTGATTTTTAGCAGAAAAAAACTATTTTTTTCACATTATAGTTTAATTTTCAAACAAAATCAACTAAAAAAATACATCATAAAAAGGAAATGGAATCCTTAAGTATTTATTTGCAAAATTAATTTTTTACAAAAAAAATTAATTTTCAGCCAAAAATGGAACAGCCAAATTTTTAGTAAAAAATGAATTTCCAACAAAAAAAGATATTTGAAAAAAATGAAATAATTCAATAACTAGTTCCAAAATTAATTTTTAACCGAATTTGTGACAAAATACGCGAATTTTCAACTACAGAGTTGAATTTTTATTTTAAAAAGATAAATTTTTACACATGGATAAAAGAGTTACATTTTTATACATAAAAAATTAAATTCATCAAAATTACAATGAAATATTTTTATAAACAAATATTTTCAAAGTTTAGAGTTTCTGATATTATTGTTTAAATTTAAAATAACAAAAATAATTTTTAACTTTTATGTGGAAATACATTAATTAACCTTACTTGAAATTTAAACAATGATTTCAGAAACTTTAAAAATGAAAAATAATTGTTATGGTGGAGAGTGGAGAGTTTAATTTTTCGACAATTTTCCAGTTCGGTAATATTATAAGCTGTTCGGAAATTCTCTAATTCATGAATTTCATTATTCGGAAATTTGTTAATTAAAGAATTTCAGTTTTGGAAACTTTTCAATTTGGTAATTTCATCATTTGGGAATTTTATTATTCTGAAATTTTATTATTTGAAAATTTTATTATTTAAGAATTTTTCAATTCAGGAATTTAACAGTGTGGGCAATTTTATTTTTCTGGAATTTTCTGATCATACCAATAAATAATGGCTCATCGTACAAGAAAATTTCACAAAAGCACGAGGTTCAATCGTTTGTCAATTAATAATAGAAAAAAAAATCAAATCGGGACCAGAAAGCGGAGTTTAAAAAAAAAAGAATTAATATCTTAACAAATTTATTTTGTATAATCGAAATATCAACTATTATATTTTTAATTAAAAATTCTTTTTGTAGATTAAAAATTCAGCTACTTTGTTGAAACTCGAACTCTTCTTTTAAAGAAAAACTTAATTTTTTAAACAGAAAATTTAACTATTGATTCATAAATAACCATTTTTTTTTGAAATTTTGTATTTTTTGGGTTAAAAAATTCAACATCGCAAAAAATTCCTTTTTTTCAATTCAAACTTTTTTTTAATGAAAATTTAACTAAATTATTTCTGTTAAAAATGATCTTATTAGTTTAGAAATTCAACTGTTTGGTTGAAAATTAATGTAATTTGTTTAAGAAAATCTTTCTTGGTAGAAAAATAATTTTATTAAATGAAAAAACAACTTTTTGATTGAAAACTTATGTTTTTCGTTAAATATTTATCTACTTTTTTGAAATTAGTAAATCATTATTTTTTAAAGTAGAAAATTAAGCTCAAGTTAGAATTTTTAACTTAAAACTTAACTTTTTTGTTAAAAATTAACTCTTTGTTGAAATTTTATATTTTCGGGTGGGTAGTTAAATTGTTGTCAATTAAATGTCATAAGTAATAATTTTTAGAAACATATTTGGTAATTATTTAAATAAATTTCGACTCTGTGAACTGTAAAAATTAAATACCTTCTAGAGTCTATGACAAAGTTAACGAGTTCCAAAAGCGATACATATTTTTGAAGACACTTATTAATTTTTCAAACAATTTCAATTTGTTTAGGAACTTTTTTTTTTCTGTACATTTTTTTAAAATACACTTTTCTGACAGTAATGACACAGTTAATGTATGTCAAAAGTAATAATTTTCGAAAACTCATTTTGCATTCATTCTAACAATTTTTATTCGTTTGAACATCATTTATTTATATTAAACCATTGTTTAACAATTGGTCAGGGGCATTAGAGAAATAAAATTAAATTGCAAAAGAACATTATAAAAACAAATGCTGTTCTAGAATTGCTAAAAAATAAAATATAGAATATTGCTATCAAAAAATAAAAAATATACATTTACAATTTTCAGATGGAAATAAGTCTACATGTGGGTAATTAACGTGGTACGATGCAGAAAGAAGAAAGTCTAATTTCACTGGAACTTTAGACTACAGAAAATCTACAAAATTAATCTACAATACGCTGATTGTTGTTTACAATTCATACACAGTGTAACTTTTTGTAAACAATTTAAAAAAAATAAATACTTGAAAAAACTGAACTCAGTTATAGTAATTTTATTAGACCCAATCGTTTTTTATAGTGTGCGTTTTCTAATCTAATAAAAATAAAAAAACAAGGACAATATATTTTAAATTTAAAAAACTCATATCTTAAATTTAAATTCAATTTGTTTGAAAATGTAAATTGTATGACTGAAGTAGTACTCGGAAACTCAAACAATTTATTCTCACGACTTTTTGCGATGAAAATAAAATATTCAGAGTAAAAGTATTTAAAAAAAAAAATAAATAAATAAAATAAGCATTTTAAACAAAACAACGCAAGACATAAAATAAGTCAAGAAGAGAAAAACGTTGCCTTCTTAATGTCCTAGAAGATTATCATTAAGACTTTTTGAATTTTTTTAAGAAGACCAAAATCCAAATTTCGATTGCACCAAAAATAATAAAAAATCAACAATTCTATTTCTCGGTCAAAATGTGCCAGATTTAAAAAAGATGATTAAATAATTGTAACACAATCAAAAACTACAAATTTCTAATCAATCACTTTTCATGGGATACTTAGTTTTTGTCTAATTCATTAAAAAACAACATTAAGATTAAAAAATCAATTTTTAGACAAACGACACAAGCTGTTAAAAAAAAGGATACAATGGTTGTTGAGCTAAAAAAAGCTACAAATATAATCTTAATAATTTTTTTATTGTATGCGTCAGTTTTGCTCTGTTTCTAAAAAACAATATCAAAAATCAAAAAATTAAATTATTAGACAAACGATACAAGCTACGAAAAAAAGTAATTTCACAAAATTTGTTGACCCAAAAAAGGAATACAATTTTTTTATTGATAATTTTTTAACGAAGGGCGTAGTTTGGCTTTAATCGCAAAGAATAAAATTAAAAATAAAAAAATTAAATTTTCAGAAAAACCATGCAGGCTATAAAAAATCAATTGACAATAAGTGCTTATCCAAAAAGTATATGCAAACTTGTTAATGATAATTTTCTGATAGGACAAGTGGATTAGCAAAAGTTGTTCACCCAAAAAAGGGCTAAAAATTTGTTGTTCATCGTTTTTTAGCACAACGTGTAGTTTTGGTTTAAATCGTGAAAAATAAAAAAAAAATAAATTAAATTTTTGGACAAACCACGCAAGCTATGAAAAAACTAAATAGCAAAAATTGCTGATTCCAAAAAGCTACAAATTTTTCATGAATAATTTTCTGATAGGACGTGTAGTTTTTGTTTTAATCATAAAAATAAAATTTAAAACTAATACAACTGAATTTGTCGTAAAACGATACAAGGTACGAAAAAAGTCAATAAACAAAAGTTGTTCACCCGAAAAGGATATGCAAATTTGTTAATAACAGTTTTTAGATGAGGCCAGTAAATTTCCTTTAAGAGTAAATAATAGGATTGAATATTTTAGAAAATAATAAATTTTTAGACAAACGACACAGGCTTAAAAAAATTTAACAAAAATTGTTTAACCAAAAGAAGGTAAAAATTAGTTCTTATTCATTTTTCAAGTAACGCGTAGTTTTGGTTTTAATCTTAAAAAAAAATTAAAAATAATAACAATATATTTTTTGACAAACAACACAGGCTTAAAAAAATTCAACAAAAATTGTTTAACCAAAAAAAGGTAAAAATTAGTTATTATGAATTTCTTGACGTAACGCGTAGTTTTGGTTTTAAATTAAAAAAATGAAGTTAAAAATAGTGAAATCAAATTTTTGGACAAACAACACAAGCTACGAAAAGAAATGGACTAAAGTTGCTAATATGAAAAGTGTATGCAAATTTGTTGCAAATAATTTTCAGATATGGTGAGCAGATATTCTTTCAATCGTGAAAAATAAGAGTACAAATAAAAAAATTGAAATCCAACTAGAAATTTAATTAAGATTTTAAAAAAATTTTGTTGAATAACGACGCAAGCTATAAAACAATAAATAGACGAAAGTTTTTCATCTAGGAAGTATATGAAAATTTGTATTCAATATTTTTTAGATAGCACAAGTAGATTTTCTTTGAGTCGTAAGAAATAAAATTCAAAATAAGATAATTAAATTTTTTTAAAAATTAAACAAGGTACGAAAAAAAGTTAATAAGCTAAACTTGTTCACCCGAAAAGGACATGCAAGTTCGTTATTAATAATTTTTAGACAAAACAAGTATATTTTTTTTCGATAGTAAAAAATAGAATAACAAAATTTTAAAATTGAGTTTTTGGACAAGCAGCACAAGCTGCGAACACAAAAAGTGAGACAAAACTTGTTCACCCAAAAAATAGCTACAAATTTGTTATTAATTATTTTTTAATGTAATGCGTAGTTTTTGCCTTATTCGTAAAATATGAGATTGAAATTAACAAAATTAAATTTTTGGACCAATGACGCAAGCTATGACAAAAATTTAACAAAAGTAGCATAAAAAAACTAAAAATTTATTAATAAACATTTTCTGACGTAACGCGTAGTTTTAGTTACAATCGTAAAAAATAAAATTTAAAATTTAGTTTTTTTAACAAACGATGCAAGCTATGAAAACAGTGAATAAACAAAAGTTGATCATCCGGAAATAGCTACAATTAAAAAAATAGATAATTTTAGATTTTTTTATAGTCTAAACAATTTATTTTTAGGGTTGATAATATTATCTTCAACAAATGGTATCTATATAATGTAATACATATGTAATATATATGTAATCTATATAATATAATGGTATATATATATATATATGGAGAATTTAAGTTTTTTTAAAATTTTCAACTTTTTGTTAAATTTTTAATAATAGTGAGGTAAATAATGAAAGAAAGGTAAAAAATTTATTGTTTAAACAATGAATAATTATTTTAAATAATATTTTTCTGGAATAATGTTCAAAATTTGCGGGTTTGTTTGTAATATTCAACTTTCTGTTCACTTTTTACATAGGGTTTGATAATAGTTATTGCAATTTAACAAACGTAATTTTTTAGATGAATTATTATTGTTAAAACTATTTTCTCCTATCGTAATTCTAGATAGCTTCGTATTTTTTTAAATTTTCTATTTTCTGTTAATCTTTCACTTACTTAGTAAAGTAATAATTAATACAAGTTAACCAACATAATTGGTTAAACAATTTATTCTTGTTAGTAATTATCTTTCCTTACTTAATTGCTAAAAAATCGCGGTTTTTTCTAATTTTTCATAAATTTACGTCAACTTTTTACTCAGTAAATCAATAATTAATGCAAGTTAGAAACAAATATTAATTTAGGCAGAAATGCCCTTTAGTAACTTTTTCTAGGAAAATTTAAATAAGATATGAGCTTCATAAAAAAATTTAAAAATATTTTCAATATCTATTATTTCATAAAAATATATATTCACAAAGAAGAAAGAAATCGAATAAAATATGATTCTTTTTATGTTTATTTATTATTTATTTATATCTGAAAAGGCAAAGCAAAGTTAAGCATTCATGAAGAAACCGCAACTTCACAGTACCTTTCTCAGAGAAGCTGGTTATAAACAATAATACATTTTTTACACAATTATTTTTTGTGAAATAAAGATTAATTATTACCTGACTGAATAAAAAGTGGATATAAATTTAGAAATTAAAAAAAAACCGCAACTATACAGCATTAATACATCTAAAAAATGTTATTAACAATAATATTTTTTAAACAATTATTTCTGCCAAACTTAATAATTTATTGATTCACCTAAAGTGAAAAATAGATAAATAGTTAAAAATGTAGGAAAAAACGTCAGCTTGCTACATTTAAGCAAAGAGAATATTCTTCACAATAAGGATAAATTGTTTAAACAATTATTTTCAACCTGAATAATTATTACTTTACTCTAACTCAAAGTGACAAAAAATTAAAAAGGTAGAAAAAAAACCGCAACTATCTAGTATTATTATAGCAGAACATAGCTATAAACAATAATTATTTGTTTGAACAATTATTTTTGCAAAAATAAATTTTTCGTATTATATTAAAAGACTTCCTATGCAGTTCTACAATTTAAAATCAATATAACAATGTGTCACCCGCTGAAGGGTATCCCTTCCGGGAGCTCATTGTCTAAAAACATTATTATTTTATTTTCCAATTGTTCGTTTGCAGTTTAAATTTACAGAAAATAATTTATAACTAAAATCAGTAATTTAAACTAAAAAAAAAAAACGATTTTTCGATTTGCCAGCTCGCTGGCGACTGTCAATTTACAGTTCTACACTAACGAGTTGGTCTGACCATAACTGGACGTCATCACTGACGGCAAGGCGAACCAGTGGTCTCAGACCGGAGCGGTACGCCTTGTTTGGCGACTAGCATACGTCTGGCTACTGCCGACTGGTACTACTGAGTGAACATACTTGGTCCGAAAGATTGTCTACAAACTGATTTTCAATGGATTTTGATGTTTTTTTCTAAAGCCCGTGAGGCTTCCAAATACAAGAAGTGGGCGCGGAAAATTTATTTTGCACAAGAAAACATTTTTTTTAACAACAAAGTAAGCAATATTTTTTTCTTATTTTTTTAAATGAACCTGTCGATGAAGATGTTTTATTTGACTAAAAAAAAGCTTAAGTCAATGTAATGACTATCTATCAATAATTTTCAGTAGGTAGAAGTAAGAAAAAAATTTCGTTTTAAATTTTTAAACAAATTAATGAACAGAAGTAATTTTCTAGTAATTCACAATGATTAGTTGTTTGAAATTCATAGCTTTTATATAATATATAAGATAAATAATTACTCAATAGCAAATAGTCAAAAATACCTGCTGTCTGACAATTATTTAAACAATTTTTATAAACAAATGCACAGTTTTTGTATGTCACAGTCAGTAGACTTAATTTTTTTCGCAAAATCAACTAACAATGTCTTGCAAATTCTTTTTTACTCTAATTTTTTCAAAACTAAAAACTGTCGATTATTCAAACAATATTTATAAACAAATTCTTATTATCAACATTCTTCTACAAATAAGCTAATTTTTTTAAGAACTTACTTAAAATATACTGACAGTGACCACTAACAGTAATTTTGTTTAAATTAGTAACAGATGACATTAATTTAAGATTTTTTTACAAATAAATTAACACTTTGACCATTTCTTCTGAAAATAAGCTTCATTTTCTTTTTAAAATCAACTGAATTTGTATTTGTTATGACTTATTGGTACAATACTTTTTCGATAAACAATTACAGTTAATTATCAAAAACATTTTTATAAGCGAATGTACTATTTATTCTATATGAACGTTTATTTTTTTAAATAAAAGCTTTTTAAATTGAAAAAAAATTTGTGTGATTAGATTCTTGAAATTGATTACAAACTTGTTATTTAAGAAAATTGACATTTTTTTATAACTTTTCTTAAGTGCTATTTTTTTTGACGTTCAGTTTGATCAAAGAAGATCTTAAAGCAGTGTTATAATTATATAAAAATAATGTTTAATCAGTTAGGGAAATTTAAAAAAAAATTTATTGTGTCATGAACAAATTTACAAAAGTCATTTTTTGGGGTCGTTAATGTTTAGCTAATTGAAATTGATATAATTTATATTAAATGAGATAAAAATTAATGTGCGATTTCAGTTATTTAGAAATAAATGCTTTTTGGTGATTGTTTGTACTATTTTTTTAAACTAATTCACAGTTGAGCGACTTTTTAGTTAATAGGCTAAATTTATGTTTACGGCATCAACTAAGTATGTCTTTTCTATGACTCTTTGCTATGATACTTTGCAAATTGCCAGCAATTAGTCATTATTTAAACAATTTCTATAACGAAATTCACTGTTATTCAAGAAAATGAAAATTTTTCTTCATTTACCTGAAAAAATTAAAAATAATCCTTTTTTTAGGATTTTAATGTAATCTCGTTAATTTTAAAGATTTTTTTTATTAATTTAGGAGAAATTCGAAATAATTTGAAAGATAATATTTCGATTGTTTTAAAGCTTTAAAAAAATTGAAAAATTAATTTAATTTGGAAAAAATGAAAAAAAAATTTGAATTGAATGTAGATTCTCAAACATTTCGGAAATATTAGGAAAAACTTAAATGATTTTTTATGTTTTCAAAAAATTTGTTTAAAAAAATTAAAAATGAAGGAGATTTCTAAAAATGTCGCCAAAAATCTGAAAACTTTAAATGCAATGTTTTAATTTTTAATTTTTTTTGTTGCATTTTTTAGAAAAATTTGAGTTCGTTTAAAAGACTTATGGAAATTTTAAACAAAAGAAACATTTTTTTCAAAATAGCGAGCGAGAGATTCAGAAGCTCTTTACGTGTTTTAAAAGATTTTAAGAAAATAAAATATTTTCTTAAGTTTTCAAGGAAAATTTTCCATGATTTTTTTTAAATTTATTGAAAGAGAATATTTAAAAAAATTAAAAATATTTACAAGCATTCACAAACTTGTGAAAAAAATTTTTAAAGATTTTAGGGTAATGTTTTTAATTATTAATATTTTTTTTATTTCGGGAAAAATTCTGATTATTTTAAAGACATTCAGAATGCTTCGATGTTTTATAAATATTTGAAGATTATTTATGATTTGAAGAAAATAAAACAAAATTTTTTATCAAATACGTAGATTTTGAAGATTTTGAAAATAAACCTTAAAAAATTGTTTATTATTTTGTAATGTTTTATGAAAACAAAAGTATTTTCTTAAGATTCCTGTAAAATTTTAAAATAATTTTTTATTTTGACTAACTAATTGTTTCCAAACATTTAAAATGAAAAATATTTCTAAAAATGTGGGAAAAATCTAAAGCTTTTCTTAGTTTTTCAAAAAAATTTGAGATAGTAGAACTAATAGAAATTTTAAACAAAAAGTAAATTTTTGAACATAGTGGACCAGAGATTTATAAGATTTTCACGTGTTTTAAAATATTTTAAGTGAATGAAACATTTACCTAAGTTTCCAATAGAAATTTTTGATGATTCTTTAAAAAATTAATTTAAAGAGAATATTTCGAAGATTTCTAAATATTTAAAATCATTTACAAACTTTTGACAAAAAGAATCTGGAAGGTTTTAAGGCAATGTTTTTAAGTTTCCAGATTTTTTTTTAATTTTGTAATTAATTCAAATTATCTTAAAGATATTCAGAATATTTTGACGTTTTAAAAATATTGAAAAATTATTTGTGATTTTAAGAAAACAAAACAAAATTTTTAAAATTATTTTTAATTTTAACTTGTTAATTGTTAAAGAGAATTCAGAAAAAGTGAAAAAAAATTCTTAAAATTTAAAAAAAAATGTAGAACATTTGTGGAAATATGGATGTGCAATTTTCGTAATTTATAAAATTGTTTACAATTTGTTAGAAAAATTGAAATTTGTTTAAAAGAAATGCCAGAATTTTTGAATCATTAAATAGATTTAAGTGATTGTTTTACTAATTATTTCAATTATTGATAAATCATTAAACTATGTGTTTCAATTATTTTGCAAATCTATTTCAAAAATGTACTGTTTCATAAAAAAAACTTGAGACCATCACTCCTGACTGGCATCAAGACCTTTCATGCAGAACATTTTCTTTGACATAATTTTTTTTTTCACTAAATATAAAAATAGATGCCACATGAAATTAATTTTTTTTTAATTTTTTTGAGAATGTTTTATTGTACGCTTAGCCATTGCAATGTTACATTTTTCCAAAACTATTATGAAGCGTTCTTATAATACCTTAATTAATGTTCATTATTTCCTTGTAGTATATTAAAAATTATTAAAAAAATAAGTTTAAAGAATAACTGATCAGAAACAAGCAATTTCTTATTTCTTGCAATTGGTGACGCATAGTACAAAGATTTTTTAAATCGGCATTCAAAAACAGTCCAGAGAAAAAGTGGAGATGTCTCAACAGCTAGTGCTACAGTTGGCGGAGGCAACATTTGAAAATGGTTTACGAATACAGGAGAATTTTAAGGAACGAAAATTTGGTAGGATTTCAAAAAAACAGGAACTTTTTTAATCCAAAAATCTGCCCGCTGCGCGGGCACATTCTCGTCACGCGCGTCGCGCGCGGCTCGCAAGTTTGAGCGCGCCTAGGGCGGGCGTCTTTCGGATCTCGCGCTTCGCGCTCGGATATATTTAGCCCGCGTGCTTCGCGCTCGGATACTTATACTTTGCACTGGGAATGCTTGAATGAAAATTGATTAAAAACATCTCTTCCAGACCCCAGTATATATATGCATTTTCATATATTGAATTTTCTACGTAATTAAGTATAGTTAAAGATGTTAAAGATTAAATTGTTCAAAGCTCTATAGGCTTTGAGGTACACATTTTTATCGTGAAACTCGCGCTACGCGTTTGATTTTTTTTTATAATTACCTTGCAATAAAAAGCTGCAGTAGGATTTTTGTCATCATATTATTTTTGATAAATAAAACAAAATATCCTACAGTTATTTTTTCATACTTTTCACATATCTTGCGTATTTTAGCGTAATATTGGAATTTTGATTTTTGCACATAAATTTTGGTAAATAAATTAAAAACGATGATTTCTGTCAAAAAATATTCCGAAGAAATTTCTTAGGAATTTCTAAACGCTAAAATCAATATTTTGCATTGTTTGTCTCAAAATTTGAATTGTTGACTTTTTTCAAAGTATTTTTGATGAATAAAATCAAAATGACAAATCATATAGAAAAATTATTTGAATAAATTTTATAGAACTTTTCAATAGCTGCAATGCCTTTTAACATTTTTTCCGTACCTCACGCCGTTTGGTTCAAAGTTTAAATTAAAGATATTCTGTATAGTACTTTTGATGAATAAAATCAAAATGACAAGTCTTATTAAGAAATAGTTCAAAGGAATTTTGTAGAAGTTTTGAAAACTAAAATTGCTTTTTGAAACTTTTTCTCTTATGTTGTATCGTTTGGTTCAACATTTAAATATTGAATTTTTCCATAGTATTTTAAATAAATGAAACCAAAACAAAGCGTACTATCGAAAAATGTTTAAATCAAATTTTGTAAGACTTTTAAAAAGCTACAATTGCTCTCCAAGGCCTTATCTGGTATCTCACGACATTTAGCTCGAAATTTTAATTTTCTGTTTACAGTTACTTATTGAAACTTTTTCATATATTATCTGTCGTTTCTCTCAAAATTACAATTTATGATTTTCTTCATAGTATTTTCGAAAATCATTACCAAAATATCAAGTCTTATCAAAAAATGTTTACAAGAAAAACTGTAGGTCTTTTAAAAAAACACATTTCTTCTGTAGAACTTTTCTACTTATCTGTCGTCGTTTGGCTTACAATTATAATTTTCGACTTGTTCATTTCCGATACATTAGAAATAGTCGACTCTTATCGAAAAATGGCTTAAACAAAAATTGTAGATATTTCGAAGGGCTTAAATTACTCTCTCATACTTTTTTTACAAATCTGTCTTCGTTGGGCGTAAAAACGGAATATTGGATTTTTGGATAGAATTTTCAATTGATAAAAACCATAACCGTTGGTCAAGGAATACTGCCTAACGAACTCGTTTTTTCTTTTAAAATCCAGAAAAAGTGTGCCAAATCTTGCTTGGATCCGTTTATTTTTTCGAAAGTATCGGTGTGTACGGACGGACGGACAGACGGACGATTTTGAAAATACTTGCTTTTTGGTATCAGGGGGTCTCAAAACGTGGAAATCCGTTAAAAAATTAAATTGTCATATTTCTGACAATTCTAATACGTTCTCAATAGAAAATAATGAAAGTGTAAAGATATAATTTTTTAATTTTTTTGATTTTTTTTAATTTAAAAATTTGTTGAAATAGTCTTGTAGGTCCTTGAAAAAGCAGCGTTTCTCTTTCTTTGATTTTTTTCATATCGTGCGTTGGTTAGCTCGAAATTTGGCTTTTCTGTTGTTTTTCTCCTAATTTTGAAAGTACTACTACTCCTTTAATTTTCTTTCTATCGAAAAAAGTCGTAGGGGTTCTTTCTTTTGGGACTCAGAAAAAGTGTGCTAAAGCCTGATTTTATCCATTCATTTTTTCAAGAGTTATCGTGCATACGGACGGACAGACGGATAGACAGACGCTATCGCAAAAACTTGATTTTCGGTTTATGGGGGTCTCAAAACTTGGAGATCCGTTAAAAAATTAAGGATTCAAATTCCTAACAATTCTAATACTTTCTCAATCGTAAATGATGAGAATATAAAAATATAATTTTTCGATTTTTCTGTTCTTTCTTTATTCAAAACTTTGTTGTAATAGTTTTGTAGGGCTTTTAAAAAGCAACGTTTTGCTTTCTTTGACTTTTTTTATTTCTTGCGTTGTTTGGCTCAAAATTTGCTTTTTCTGTTTTTTTTTTTTTGGATTTTGAAAATACTAAGACTCCTATAAATCTCTTTCTATAGAAACAAGTCATTAGGGTAAATTGTTAATATTTTTAAGAGCTATTCATAACCGTACATAGAATTTCAAACTTTCAAAAGAAGTGTTTGCAAAAATATTCAAAATGTTCCCTCTTTTTGAATTTTTATTCAAAATAGCTGGTTAACATAAACGTTCATTCTTTTGGGACCCATAAGAAGTGTTCCAAAGCTTGATTTGATCCGCTAATTTTTCGGAGAGTTATCGTGCACAAATATGGATGGACAGGCAGACGCCATCGCAAAAACTTTATTTTTGGTATCAGGGGGTCTCAAAGCGTGGAGATCCGTTAAAAAATTGAGGGGTCAAATTTCTTACAATTCCAATACTTTTTCAGTCATGAATGACAC
>JAUELO010254774.1:0-15578 GCA_032357855.1 Amphibolips quercusostensackenii | reverse complement strand
TTTTTTTGAAGATTCAACTATTTTGTAGAAAATGTACTTTTTGTTTAAAATTCATATTTTGGTGTTGAATAGTCATCTGAAATGTTTTTTGGTTGAAAATTCAACTATTTTTTGAAAATTCGTTTTTCTTTTATTTAAAAATTCACCTATTTTAGCAAAAATTCAATTTTTTTAGATAAGAATACAACTGTTTAGTTGAAAATTCAAAAATTTTGTTAAAAATTCACACTTTTTGTTTAAAAATTCAGTTGTTTTTTTTCAAAGATTCCACTATTTTGTAGAGAATTGACTTTTTGATTAAAATTCACATTTCAATGTTGAAAAGTCAAGTGAAATGTTTTTTGGTTAAAAATTCAACTATTTTTAGAAAATTTGTGTTTTTAATTTAAAAATTCATCTGTTTTAGTTAAAATTGCAGCTGTCTCAGATTAAAATGCAAGCATTCGGTTAAAAATTCAACAATCTTGTTAAAAATTAATCCTTCTAGGATAAAAATTCAAGTGTTTTTTTTGAAGATTCAAACATTTCGCAGAAATTTTACTTTTTGTATATTATTTTTATTGTTGTTTTCTGGAAGTAAAATAAATAAAATATTTACTATCCCAAAATTCGTTTGAAATTATTTTAATTTTTCTTTAAGAAAGCATGTTGTAGTTGATATTTCAACCAAGAAGGATTTATATAAAAAATAGAAAACAGTTGAAATCAACCACAAAATAAAGAAAATAACTTTGGAAAAGCGACACAAACTACAGTAACATTTTATTTCAAAAAATTTTACTCTTAAATTATATCTACAAATTTTTGTAAAACCACTTTACTTCTGTATTAATACCAATTCATATTATGAATTGTAATAATATACATTTATTAAAATGATATTTATTGTTCAGGGTAGCTGATAATGAAATTTAATGAAAAATAAAGAAAAAATAAATATATTTTGGATAAAACCTAGTGCGAAGCACAAGATACGCGATGAGAATGTGTTCGTTAAAGCCAAAAGAGCTTTAATAAAAGAGAATTCACAATCACCTGATAACATTTGTCGTTGCTTTCGCCTTTAGTTTTTAATACATAAAATACTACTTCCTTCCAATAATCATATCCTTATATAAATTGTTTGAACAATTAATTATTATTCATAGCAATATTCTCTTAGATTAGTGCTGGAAAGTTGCTGTTTTTTCTGAAATTTTTACCTTTCTGTCCATTTTTCACTTAAAGAATAGTAATAATAATTACAATTTTACAAAAATAATTGTTCCAGCAAATTATTATTGTTTATAACTATCTCCCCCCATAGAAGAGCTAGATAATTGCGGCTTTTCCTGAAATTGTTCACTTTTCGTCAACTTTTCACTTAAAGCGATGTGATGGTTGATGAAATTTAAAAAAACATTATTGTTTAAACCCAGTTTTCTAAATAAAATTTTCCATTTTTTATCACTTTTTCACTTAGAGCGAGGTAATAATTAATGAAATTTAATAAAAATAATTGTTTGAACAGATTATTATTGTTTATGATAATCTTCTGTTATAGTAATGCTAAATAGTAGCGATTTTTTCTAAATTTTTAGAACTTTTTGTCCACTTTTCACTTAGTAAGATAATCATTAATAAAAGGTGACAAAGAAAAACAGCTTAAGCATTTTATTATTGTTTATAACTATATTTTCTTTTAGAGTAAATATAGAAAGTTGCGGGTTCTTCTGAAATTTTTAGCTTTTCTTTGTCTTTTTTATTAGTTAAATAATAAATATTATTATTAGTATTAATTTAAATAAAAAGGTACTCAGTAACTACTTTAATAATTTTTTTCATCTTTTCAGAAAAATATATTCACAGAGAAGCAAGAGATTGTTTAAAAATGATTCTTTTCATGCTTATTCATTTTTTTTTCATAATTAAAAAGCCTAGGCTAAGTTAAAAATTACAGAAAACCCCGCAATTTTCTAGCTCATATAAAAAAAGAAAATTATAAAAAATAATAATTTGTTTAAACAATTATGTTTGTTAAGTTGCATTAATAATTATCTAATTAAACGAAAAGTAGACAAAGAGTAAATTTTTTTAGATAAAACCGCGAATAATTTCCATAAATATACGAAAAGATAGTTATAAACAATAGTAATTTATTTGAACAAATATTGTTTTCAAATTTCATTGATTATAATCAATAAAATTTGCCTCACTCAAGGTGAAAAGTGAAAAACGAGTTAAAAATTGTAGAAAAAAAATGTTTAGTATTATTCTGAGAGAATATTACTATAAATAATAAGAAAATGGTTAAAGAATCATTTTTGTAAAATAAATTTTTTATTATTGTCTTACTCTAACTGGAAAGTTGTGAGTAATTCAAAAAATTATTTAAAAAAACCGCGACTTTCTAACTCTATTCTAATAGAAAATTTCTAAAAACAATAATAAATTGTTTAAAAAATTTATGTAAATACCTTATTATCAATGAAAAGTAGTATTTTGTGTTTTATAAACAATTTATATAAAAAAATTGCAAAGAAATCTTAATTAGCGGCAAAAACTTGCAAAACTCAATTTTTCACTTATGAGGTTTTTTGGGACCCTATAAAAATGACTTATGGGGGTGATATTTAAAAAGTAATTTTTGATTTGTGTTTTACGGCTAATTTCGAAATGAAAAAGTGAGGTTTAATTCGATTCACCTAATATTGACGATTTTGAATAAACTTTGAAAAAAACGTCTTTTTTTTATGGGACGGGAGTGAACTGAAAAAAACGACCGACCGTACGACCGTACGACCGTACGACCGTACGACCGTACGACCGTACGACCGTACGACCGTACGACCGGGCAGGGTCTAGGTCCAGAAATCTGTCTCTCTTACTTTCTCCCTTTCCATTTTCCCTTTTCTTATTTTTTTTACCCTTTTCACTGTCCATCTTTTCCTTTTCCCTTTTCCTCTTCTCTCTCTATTCGAGTCTCCGGTTTGCGCGGCGATTCGCAATCGCTCTAAAGACTTCTCTTCAAGATCAATCTAAATTCCCATCTATCTTTTTTAATCTACTCTTTCCTATCTCATCGTAACCTTTTCTATCGACGACAATCTTTCTCTATCTTTCTGGCAATCTTAATTCCCATCTACCTATTTAATTTTCTCTTCTCTGTTTCATCGTATTCCACATCTATCAATGTCTATCTCTTTCTGTCTCTTTGTTAACCTCATTTCACGCCTATATTTTCAAATTTCCTCTTTCCTATCTCATCGTATCATACATCTATCAACTTATATATTTTTCTACCTCCTTCTTAATCTAATTTCACACCTTTTTTTCAATACCATCTTTTCTATCTCATCCTATCCTTTGTCTGTCCACTTCAATACTTTTCTAGCTCTTTTTCAATCTAAATTACCATCTACCTTTTTTAATCTCTTCTTTTCCATCTCATGTCATCCTTTATCTATCCATATCAATAATTATATATTTCTCTGTTAATCTGAATTACGGTTAATTCTTTTTAATCTCCTCTTACTCATCTCATTGTATCCTTTTGTATCCACGTCAATCTTTTTATATCTCTTTGTCAATCTTAATTTACGTCTTTTTTTCAATACCATCTTCTCTATCTTATCCTATCCTTTGTCTTTCCACGTCAATCTTTTTATATCCCTCTGTCAATATAAATTTCCGTCTATCTTTTTTAATTTCCTCTTTTCTATCTCATTCTAACTTTTATCTATCCACTTTAATATTTTTCGAACTCTCTTTGAATCTAAATGTTTTTCTAACGTTTTTAATCTTCTCTTCTCTGTTTTACTTTATCATACATTCATCAACGTCTATATTTTCCTATTTTTTTGGCAATCTCATTTCACATTTATCTTTTTCAATCTTCTCTTTTCTATCTCATGAAATCCTTTATCCATCCACGTCAATAATTTTCTATCCCTCCGGTAATTTAAATTACTATCTATCTTTTTTAATCTCCTCTTGTCTAACTCATCGTATACTACATCTATCAACATACATTTTTTACTATTTTTCAAAATCTAAATTCATTTTCATTTTTTTCACCACCCTCTTTTCTCTCTTATTCTATCCTTTATTTATCCACGTCAATATTTTTTATTTCTTGCTTATTCTAAATTGAAAAAAAAATTTTTTTGACCTCTTCTCTATCTCATAGTATTATACATATAGCAACGACTATCTTTTTCTATATCTTTGTCAACCTAAATTCACGTTAATCTTATTTAATACCTTTTCCTTTATCTCATCCAATTCTTTGTTTATTCAAGTCAATGTTCTTCTATCTTTTTCACAATCTGAATTCACGTTTACCTTTTTCAATATATTCTTCTCTGTCTGATTCTATCCTTTGTCTCTCCATGTCAAACATTTTCTATCTCTCTACTAATATAAATTCACTTTTATCTTTTTCAATCCCCTCTCTTTAATCTCAACCTATCCTTTATTTACCCACGTTAACTTTTTTCTATCTCTTTGTCAATCTAAATTTATTTCTATCTTTTTCGATCCCCTCTTTTCAATCACATCCTGTCCTTTGTCTATCCAGGTCAATCTTTTTCTATTTCTCTATCAATATAAATACACCTCTTTTTTCTAATACTATCTTCTCTATCTCATCCTATTCCTTGTCTATTCACGTCAATCTTTTTTCATTTCTTTGCCAATCTCATTTAACATTTATCTTTTTTAATCTCCTCTTTTCTATCTCATGGCATCCTTTATCCATCTACGTCAATGTTTTTCTATCTGACTAGTAATCTGAATTACCATCTATCTTTGTAATCTCCTGTTCTCCAACTCATCCTATACTACATCTATCAACATTTATCTCTTATTATTTTTTGAAATCTATATTCACTTCTATCTTTTTTGTCACCCTCTTTTTTATCTTACTCTTTTCTCTATCTATCCGCAACAATATTCTTCATCTCTCTCTTATATTAAACTTACCTTAATCTTTTTTGATCTCCTCTTCTTTATCTTATGGTATCATACATTTAGCAATGACTATCTTTTTCTATATTTTTGCCACTTTAAATTCACGCTTATTTTTTTTAATACCTTTTTCTTTATCTCATCCATTCCTTTGTTTATCTAAATCAATTCTTTTCTATCTTCTTTACAATCTAAATTCACGTTTACCTTCTTCAATATACTCTTTGCTGTCTCATTTAATCTTTTGTCTCTCCATGTCGAACATTTTTTATCTCTTTGTCAATATAAATTTACTTCTATCTTTTTTAATACCATCTTCTCTATCTCGTCCTATCTCGTCTATCCACGTCAATCTTTTTTTATTTCTTCGACAATCTTATTTAAAATTTATCTTTTTCAATCTCCTCTTTTCTATCTTATGGCATTCTTTATCCATCTACGTCTATATTATTTTATCTATCTGGTTATCTAAATTACCATCCATCTTTTAAACCTTTTCTTCTCCACCTGATCCTATACTACGTTTATTAATATTTATCTTTTACTATTTTTTTCTTCTAAATTCACTTCTATCTTTTTCATTACCCTCTTTTCTATCTTACTCTTTTCTCTATCTATACGCACCAATATTTTTTATTTCTCTCTTATTCTTAATTTACCTTGATCTTCTTTAAACTCCTCTTCTCTATCTCATGGTATCAGACATTCAGCATCGACTATCTTTTTCTATATCTTTGACAATCTAAATTCACGTTTATTGTTTTCAATACCTTCTTCTTTATCTCATCCAATCCTTTATTTATCCACGTCAATCTTTTACCATCTCTCTGTCAATACTAATTCACCTCTTTTTTTCAATACCATTTTCTCTGTCTCATCCTATTCGTTGTCTATCCACGTCATTCTTTTTTTATCTTTTTGTTAATATTAAATCACCAATTTTTTCCAACACCATCTTCTCTATTTCATCCTATCCTTTGTCTTTCCACGTTACAATTTTTCTATCTCTCTGGTTATCTGAATTACCATCTATCTTTTTAATCTCCTCTTCTCTTACTTATCCTGTACTTCCTTTATTAACATTTATCTTTTACTATTTTTCCATATCAATTCACTTCTATCTTTTTCATTACCCTCTTTTCTATTTAACCCTTTCCTCTATCTATACGCATCAATATTTTTTATCTTTCTTATTCTAAATTTACGTTAATGTTTTTTGATCTCTTCTTTTCTATCTCATGGTATCATACATTTAGCAACGACTATCTTTTTCTATATCCTTGGCGATCTAAATTTACCTTTATCTTTTTCAATACCTTTTTCTCTATCTCATCCAATCCTTTGTTCATCCAAGTAAATCCTTTTTAATCTTTTTCACAATCTAAATTCACGTTCACCTTTTTCAATATACTCTTCCCTGTCTCATTCTACTTTTTGTCTCTCCAGGTCAAACATTTTCTATCTCTTCGTCAATATAAATTCACTTCTATCTTTTTTAATCCCCTCTCTTTAATCTCATCCTATCCTTTATTTCTTCACGTCAATCTTTTTCTATCTCTCTGTCAAAATTAATTCACCACTTTTTTCTAATACCATCTTCTCTATCTCATCCTATCCTTTGTCTATCCACAATGATATTTTTCCATCTCTCTGGTAATCTAAATTACCATCTATCTTTTTTAGTCTCATCTTCTCTAACTCATGTTATACTACATCTATCAACATTTATCTTTTACTATTTTTTGAAATCTAAATTCATTTCTATCTTTATCATCACTCTTTTTTCTATCTTATCCTATCCTTTATTTATCCACGTCAATATTTTTCATACCTCTCCCATCCTAAATTTTCTTTTATCTTTTTTGATCTCCTCTTCTCTATCTCATGGTATTATACATATAGCAACGACTATCTTTTTCTATATCTTTGTCAATCTATATTCACGTTTATCTCTTTCAATACCTTCTTCTTTATCTCATCCAATCCTTTGTTTATTCAAGTCAATTCTTTTCTATCTCTTTCACAATCTAAATTTACGCTTACCTTCTTCAATATACTCTTCTCTGTCTGATTCTATCCTTTGTCTCTCTATGTCAAACATTTTCTATGTCTTTATCAATCTAAATTCACTTCTATCTTTTTCAATACCATCTTCTCTATCTCTTCCTATCTCCTCCACCCACGTCAATGTTTTTCTATCTCTCTGTCAATATCAGTTCACCACTTTTTACCATTCCCCTCTTTTCAATCTTATCTAATCGTTTTTTTATCCACTTTAATCTTTCTCTATCTCTCTGTCAATCTAAATATCCTTTATTTATCCACGTCAATATTTTTTATCTTTCTCTCATTCCAAATTTTTCTTTAATCTTTTTTGATCTCCTCTTTTCTATCTCATGGTATCATACATATAGCAACGAATATCTTTTTCTATATCTTCGTAAATCTAAATTCACATTTATCTTTTTCAATACCCTCTTCTTCATCTCATCCAGTCCTTTGTTTATCCAAGTCAATCATTTTATATCTTTTTCACAATCTAAATTCACTTCTATCTTTTTTATTTTCCTCTTTTTAATCTCATCCAATCGTTTTTTTATCCACTTAAATCTTTCTCTATCTCTCTGTCAATCTAAATTCCCGTCCACCTTTTTAACCTTCTCTTCTATGTTTCATCCTATATTACATTTATCAACATTTATCTTTTACTAATTTTTGATCTAAATTTACTTTAATTTTTTTCATTACGCTCTTTTTTATCTTATCCTATCCTTTATCTATACACGTCCATATTTTTACCTCTCTCTTATTCTGAATTTGCTTTAATCTTTTTTGATCTTCTCTTCTCTATCTAATGGTATCACACATCTAGCAACGACTATCTTGTCCTATCTCTCTGTCAATATTATTTCACCTCTTTTTTCTAATATCATCTTCTCTATCCTATCCTATTCTTTGTCTATCCACGTCAATCTTTTTTCGTCTCTTTGCCAGTCTCATTTTACATTCATCTTTTCTAATCTCCTCTTTTTTATCTAATGGCATTCTTTATTCATCCACGTCTATATTTTTCTATCTCTCTGGTAATCTTAATTACCATCTATCTCTTCAACCTTCTCTTCTCCAACTCATCCTATACTACGTTTATTCACATTTATCTTTTACTATTTTTTTCATCTAAGTTCACTTCTACCTTTTTTTTTATTACCCTCTTGTCTATCTTACCCCATCCTTTATCTATCCGCATAAATATTTTTTCACTCTCTTGATTCTAAATTCACCTTAATCTTTTTTGATCTCGTCTCCTCTATTTCATGGTATCATACATCTAGCAACGACTATCTTTTTCTGTATCTTTGTCAATCTAACTGTACGTATAGTTTCTTCAATACCTTCTTCTTCATGTTATCTAATCCTTTGTTTATCTAAGTGAATCTTCCTCTATCTCTTTCACAATCTAAATTCACGTTTGCCTTCTTCAATGTACTTTTCTCTGTCTCATTTTATCCTTTGTCTCTCCATGTCAAACATTTTTTCTCTCTTTATCAATCTAAATTCACTTTCATCTTTTTAAATCCCCTCTTTTTAATCTTATCCTATCCTGTCTTTTTACGTTAACATTTTTCTATCTCTTTGTCAATCTAGATTCACGTCTTTTTTTTTTTTATACCATCTTCTCTATCTCTTCCTATGTCATCTATCTTTTTTTATTGCGCCCTTTTCTATCTAAATTATCCTTTATCTAGACACGTCAATATTTTTTATCTCTCTCTTATTATAAATTTTCTTTAATTTTTTTTTGATCTTCTCTACTCTATCTCATGGTATTATACATCTAGTAACGACTATTTTTCTATTGTCTTTGTTAATCTTAATTTACGTTAGTCTTTTTCAATTCCCTTTTTTCTTTCTCATCCTATCCTTTGTTTATACAAGTTAACCTTTTTCTACTTCTTTATTAATCTGATTTCCCATCTACCTTTCTTAATCTCATCTTCTCTATTTCATTATATCCTACATCTATCAATGTCTTTATTTTTCTGTCTCTTCGACAATCTAATTTCATATTTTTGTTTATCAATACCATCTTCTTTATCTCATCCCATCCTTTATCTGTCCACGTCTATACTTTTCTATCTCTCTGGTAATCTATATTACCATTTTTTTATCTCCTTTTACTCGCCCTATATTACATTTATCAACATAAATCTTTTACTATTTTTTAAATCTAAATTCACTTTTATCTTTTCATTACCCTCTTTTCTATTTTATCCTATCCCTTATCTACTCACGTCAATTTTTTTCTATCTCTCTGTCAATTTAAACTTCTATCTACCATTTTTTAACATTTCTTCTCCGTTTCATCGTATTCAACATATATCAACGTCTATCTTTTCCTAACTCTTTGTCAATCTCATTTTACATCTATATTTCCAATCCTATCTTCTTTGTCTCATGTCGTCGTTAATCTTTTCACGTCTTGATTTTTCTTTCTCTCTGTTAGTCTTAATTACCGTGTTATCTTTTTCAATCCCTTCTTCTCTATCTCATCCTACACTACATCTATTAATATTTATCTTTTTTTATTTTTTAAAATTTAAATTCACAATTATCTTCTTTAATCCTCCCTTCTCTATCTCATCCTATCCTTTATCTACCCACGTAAATTTTTTTCTATCTTTTTGGCGATCTAAATTCACGTCTATTTTTTTTATACCATCTTCTTTATCTCATTCTATCCTTTGTCAATTTACGTCAATATTTTTTTATCTCTATGTTAATTCATATTTCCCTCTATCTTTTTCAATAAACTCTTTTCTATCTCATTCTAACCTTTACCTATCTATTTTAATATTTTTCTATCTTTCTGTTGAACCTAATTCCTATCTACTATTTTTAATTTTCTCTTCTCCGTTTTATTGTATTTTACACATATCAACGTCTATCCTTTCCTATCTCTTTGTCAATCTCAATTCCCATCTATCTTTTCTATTCCTCTTTTCTCTGTCTCATGTCATCATTTATTTTTCCACGTCAATATTTATTTTTCTCTCTATGAATGTAAATTACCGTCTATCTTTTTTAAACCCTCCTCTATCTCACTCCATACTACATCTATTAATATTTATCTTTTACTTTTTATTCAATTTTAAATTCACATCTATCTGTTTCAATACCCTTTTTTTCTATCTCATCACATCCTTTATCTATCCACGTCAATATTTTCCTATCGCTCTGTTTATCTTCATTACCGTTTATCTATTTTAATCTCCTTTTTTCTATCTCATCTTATGATACATCTAGAAATGCCTATCTTTTCATATCTCTTTGTCAATCTAAATTCACGTTTATCTTTTCAATACCTTTTTCTTCATCTCATCCAATCCTTTGTTTATCCCAGTCAATCTTTTTCTATGTCTTTCTTAATCTAAATTTGCGTTTACCTTCTTTAATACACTCTTTTCTGTCTCATACCACCCTTTACCTCTCCACATTAAACGTTTTCTATCTCTGTGTAAGTCCAAATTCACATCTATCTTTTTAATATCCTCTTTCTTATGTCATCGTATCATTTATCTATCAATGTTCAACTTTTTTTTGTAGTTTTGGCAATCTAAATTTACGTCTATCTTTTTCAATCCCCTCTTCTTTATCTCATCCTATCCTTTATCTACCCACCCTAATATTTTTCTATCCCTCTGTCATTCTAATTTCCCATCTTCCTTTTTCAATCTTTTCTTCTCTTTTTCATCGTATCCTACATCTATCAAAGCCTATCTTTTCCTATCTCTTTGTCAACGCTATTTTACATTTATCTTTCTGAATCCCTTTTTCTCTATCACATACCATCCTTTATCTATTCACGTCAATATTTTTCTATCTCTCTGCCAATGTAAATTCCTTCGATTTCTTTCGATCTCCTTTTCTCTATTTCATAGTATCTTACATCCATGAAGAAATATTTTTTTTCACCTCTTGCTCAATCTGAATTCACTTTAATCTTTTTCAATATCCTCTTTTTTATCCTATTCCATTCTTTATCTATACACGTATATATATATATATATTTTTTTTTTTCTGCTAATTTAAGTCAACATCTATTTTTTTCAATCTCCTCTTTTCTATCTCATTCTATACTACATTTATTAATGACTATGTTTTGCTTTCTCTTCGCCCATCTACATTTAGGTCTATCTTTTTTAATTCTCTCTTCTCTATACTGCGGAAAGTAGAAATATTGAAAATGATAGAAATTGGGGGTAAAAAAAATAGAACAATTCTATCTCCTTTAGTCATTTTGCATCCCTAAAGCTCTATCTTTTCCTATCCCAAATCTTAATATTTTTCTATCTCTTTTTCTACCTTTTGTGAACGAGAAATCTTATCCCTTTCTATCCTTTAGTCTGTCTATCTATAACTAGTTTCAATCTTTTTCAATCTCTGTTTCCATCTTCCGTAACCGAGGACCCTTGTCTTTTTCTTCACTTTATTCTATCTCTTTCTAATTTTCTTAGCGTCCGGCCTCTGAACTAATCCGACAGTTGGCGCTCCAATCAGGCCGGCTGACATTTGTATTGTGGTGTATGGATGAAGATTAAAAATAATTAAATAAATGAGTTTTATCGGAGAAATTCATAAAAAGAAGTCAAAAAATGTGTAGTGCAGTGAAGATTCTATTTTTTTAAACAATTTTTTTATTTGTGAGGGTTAAGGATAGTAAATTTTTTTTTTTTACCATGGGAATATTTTTGATGACTTTTCATTCTGAAAATTTAATTTTAACAGAAAATTGAAAAAGATTTCACAAGGCATCCAATATTGTCAAAAAATAATTTTGAACATTTCAAGTGATTTTTTAAAAATTTTTTAGGATTTAATCCAAGTTTCAGAAGAAATGAGAATCATAAAAACAATACTAAGAACTTTTGAGAGAATTTTAAAAATAATTAAAAGTTTAAAAATTTCTAAATAATTCTAAACAAAATGCACATGTTCTTAAATTTTGAATCTGTTTCGGAATTTTAAGGGATTTCAAGATAGTACAAAGTTTTTCTTAAAATTCCTGGAAAAAATTTTATTGACTTAGTATTCTGAAAATATAATTTTAACAGAATATTAAAAAAGATTTTATTGGACACCCAATATGGTGAAAAAATAATTTTTAATTTTAAAGTTATTTTTTTTTGCAGAATCAATTAAAAGTTTGAGAAAAAATAGAATCATTAAAAAAAATACTTAAAACTTTTGAGAGAAATTTGAAAATAATTAAAAAATTGAAAAGATTTCAAATAATTTAAAACAAAATGTACATTTATTAACACTTTAAAACAAAATTTTGACTCTGTTTCAGAATTTTTCGAGGTTTCAAGAAAATGCAACGTTTTTCTTGAAATTCCTAGAAAAATTTGAAATGACTTGATTTTTAAAAATTAATTTTAACAGATTATTAAAAAAGATTTTAAAAGACATCCAAAGTTTTAAAAAAATAATAAAGAATATTTTAATTAATTTTTTTTAATTGATCAGGATTTAATGAAAGTTAAAAAAAATGGAATCATTAAATAAAATACTTGAAACGTTTGAAAGAATTTGAAAAATAATTAAAAATTCAAAAAGATTTTAAATAATTTAAAACAAAATGTACATTTTTTTACATTTTGAAATGAAATTTTGAATCTGTTTTAGAATTTTGCGAGGTTTTAAGATAATACAACGTTTTTCTTATAATTCCTAGGAAAATTCTAAATGACTTTTTATTTTTAAAAATTAATTTTAACAGATTATTAAAAACGATTTTAAAAGACATTCAAAATTTTCAAAAAATAATATAAAATATTTTAAGTAATTTGTTTTCAATTTTTTAGGTTTCAATAAAAGTTTTGAAAAAATAGAATCATTAAATAAAATATTTGAAACGTTCGAAAGAATGTCCAAAATAATTAAAAATTTGAAAACATTACAAATGATTAAAAACAAAATGTGGATTTTTTAACATTTTGAAATAAAATTTTGAATCTGTTTCAGGATATGGGGAGGTTTTAAGATAATACAAACTTTTTCTTCAGATTCCTGGAAATTATCTGAAATAGCTTTTCATTTTTAAAAATAATTTAAACAGATTATTAAAAAAGTTTCAAAAAATATCCAAAATTGTTAAAAAATTATTTGAAACATTTTAAGTGATTTTCGTTCATTTACTAGAATTTAGTAAAAGTTTGAGAAAAAATTAGAATCATTTAAAAAAGTACTTAACATTTCTGAACAGATTTTAAAAAAAAATTCAAATTTGAGAACATTCCAAATAATTAAAAACAAAATGTGGTTTTGTTAACATTTCAAAATAAAATTTTAAATTTGTTTTAGAATTTTGAGAGGATTCACGATAATACGACGTTTTTCTTGAAATTTCTGTGAAAATTTGAAATAAGTTGTTATTTTGAGAAATTAATTTTAACAGATATTAAAAAAAAATTTCAAAAGACATTCAAAATTGTTAAAAAATAATTTAGAACATTTTAAGTCATTTTTTTTAGTTTCTCGGAATTTGATAAAAGTTTTAGAAAATTTTAGAATTGTTTAAAAAAATACTAAGAGCTTTAAAAGAGTTTCAAAAATAAAAAAATTTAGAAACATTTTAAATTAATTAAAATAAAATGTAGATTTTTAAAGATTTTGAAATAAAATTTTGAATTTGTTCTAGAATTTTGAGAGGTTTCAAGATAATACCGCGTATTTTTTTTAAATTCCTGGGAAAATTCGAAATGACTTTTAATTTTTAAAAAATTGGCTTAAAACAGATTATTAAAAAAGATTTCAAAAGACACTCAATTTTGTCAAGGAATCAATTGAAACATTTTTAGTTATTTTTTTAGTTTCCTAGGCTTTAATAAAAGGTTTAGAAAAAATTAGAATCATTAAAAAAAATAATATTTAGAACTTTTGAAAGAATTTCTAAAATAATTGAAAATTTGAAAACACTCCAAATGATTAAAAACAAAATGTAGATTTTTTAACATTTTGAAATAAGATTTTGAACCTGTTTCAGGATATAGAGAGGTTTTAAGATAATACAAACTTTTTCTTCAGATTCCTGGAAAAATTTTAATTGGCTTTTCATTTTGAAAAATTAATTTTAACAGATTATCAAAAAAGACTTCAAAAGACATCCAAAATTGTTAAAAAATAATTTAGAACATTCTGAGTCATTTTTTTTAGTTTTTCAGGATTTGATAAAAGTTTTAGAAAAACCTCAGAATCGTTTAAAATAATACTTAAAGCTTTTAAAAGAGTTTCAAAAATAATAAAAAATTTAATAACATTTCAAATAAACTAAAATGAAATGTAGATTTTTAAAGATTTTGAAATCAAATTT
Source organism: Amphibolips quercusostensackenii (assembly GCA_032357855.1). NCBI lineage: Eukaryota > Metazoa > Arthropoda > Insecta > Hymenoptera > Cynipidae > Amphibolips > Amphibolips quercusostensackenii. Next base: position 1,258 of record JAUELO010254774.1, on the reverse strand, counting down.
TAAATCTGTTTTAGAATTTTGAGAGGTTTTAAGATAATACAGCGTTTTTATTAAAATTCCTGGGAAAATTCGAAATGACTTTTAATTAAAAAAAATTAATTTAAACAGATTATTAAAAAAGATTTCAAAAGACACTCAAATTTGTCAAAAAATCAATTGAAACATTTTTAGTTATTTTTCTAGGATTTAATAAAAGGTTTAGAAATCATTAGAATCATTAAAAGAAATTTAGAACTTTTGAAAGAATTTTCAAAATAATTAAAAATCTGAAAACACTCCAAATGATTACAAAAAATTAGTAGATTTTCTAACATTTTAAAATAAAATTATGAACCTGTTTCAGGATATAGAGAGGTTTTAAGATAATACAAACTTTTTCGTCAGATTCCTGGAAAAATTTGAAATAGCATTTCATTTTGGAAAATTAATTGTAACAGATTATCAAAAATGATTTCAAAAGACATCCAAAATTGTTAAAAAATAATTTAGAACATTTCAAGTTTTTTTTTTAGTTTCCCAGGACTTAATAAAAGTTTTAGAAAAACTTAGAATCATTAAAAAAAGTACTTAGAGCTATTGAAAGAGTTTCAAAAATAATAAAAAATTTAACAAAATTTTAAATAAATTAAAATAAAATGTAGATTTTTGAAGATTTTGAAATAAAATTTTTAATCTGTTTAAGAATTTCGAGAGGTTGCAAGATATTACAACGTTTTTCTAAAAACTCCTGGGGAAATCCGAAAGGACTTTTTATTTCGAAAAAATTAATTTAGACAGATTATTAAAAAAGATTTCAAAAGACTCCCAAAATTGTCAAATGTAGATTTTTCAACATTTTAAAATAAAATTTTGAACCTGTTTCAGGATATGGAGAGGTTTTAAGCTAATACAAAATTTTTCTTCAGATTCCTGGATAAATTTGAAATGGCTTTCTATTTTGAAAAATTAATTTTAACAGATTATACAAAAAGATTTAAAAATACATCTAAAATTGTTAAAAAATAATTTAGAACATTTTAAGTCATTTTTTTTTTAGTTTCCCAAGACCTAATTAAAGTTTTAAAAAAATAGAATCATTAAATAAAATATTTAAAACGTTTGAAAGAATTTAAAAAATAATGAAAAATTTGAAAACATTACAAAGAAATTAAAATAAAATGTAGATTTTTAAAGATTTTGAAAAAATTTTTAATCTGTTTAAGAATTTCGAGAGGTTGCAAGATATTACAACGTTTTTCTAAAAACTCCTGGGGAAATC
>JAUELO010254213.1:0-15581 GCA_032357855.1 Amphibolips quercusostensackenii | reverse complement strand
CGAGCTATATAGTCAAAACTGTGAACATATGATCGTGACGAGTGTACCAACACAACAAAACAAAAAATTCAAAACTTAAATGTACGTAGCCCGCGAAAATTGAAAAGTCACCTTACTTTATGAACACACCTCGTATTTAAAAAGCTTAGGCAGCTGAAACTGCTGACATTTTTGCTTGAGCCTTCGTTTTTGCTCCAGTTTTGTGATCGACCCATGTAAAACTGAAAATCAAGTTAACAGTCCTGTGTTTGACGGGAAATGTTAATAATTCAATCACATCATTGTAAATGCTATGTGGCCACCAAGTAAGAGCATAACTTTTTCCTCTCATGATGACGAATGTCGTCGATTGACTTTTAGCCTAAACAGTTTCACATTTGAAGGAAAATGTTAAATACACTTGAGAAAATTCTCGTAATAATGCCAAAACATGTAGTTACTTCGATTATTGATAGTCCACGATCACTGTCTGCTGTTTGAACGCGCATGCGTCGCGTCGAGGAATGGGTTGTATACACTTGGCGCGCGTATTCAAAATGAAGAATTGTACAAGTCAATCATTTGCAACAAATAATCATTGTAATTGTATTATAAACCATTCTTAGGTCACAAAATAGACTTCTCAAGTGAAAGTTTAATCAATTATTCGGTTTTATTTATATAATGATGGATAATTGATTTTAAATTTGAAGGAAGAAAGACATTTTTATCGCAAAAATAAATTTGAAATAATTTTTAATTTCTCTATGCACATTAATATTTTATAAGTAATAATGTTGAATATTTAAAAATAGTTTATTATTAATATATTAGTTCACTTGAAATATTATTCTTAATTATTTTACATTCAAAATATTGGTAGATTTACAATTTTAAAACTAAACAACTAAACTCAAACTGAACTTTCTATTTGAGTTTTAAAAATTACAATATTTCAGAGCAGCACATTAAAAACTATAATTTTAAATTGAAATTATAGAAATTTTCAAGATGATAAAATTTATTAAGAGGTATTATATCACGCAGTATGAAATGACATTCAAATTTATTAAATCGATTATATTATTGAATAAATGAGATTTCTGTACAAAACGAAAACATTCAGTATTATTTTCACTGGTCAAAATTAAAGAATTTCAAATATTGTAAATCTTCAGAGTTTGATTTTTATGAGAAGGTTGAAAATTGTATGATTTCTAAATGAAAGTTTCAAAAAAAATGAATCCAAGCCTAACTGAACCACTTAAACTTAAAAAATTTTGAATAAAATACATAAATTTTTAAGCAAATTGTTAAATTTTCAACTTGTGAGTGATAAATTCTAAAACAAAACTGGAATAGTGCAATTCTCAAATAGAATAATTAATTTTTAGTGAAAAACCGAATTCTGAACAAAATACATCATTTTTAACAAAAATATTGAATTTTAAAGCCAAAAGGATGAATTATCTACAAAGCGGTTAAATTTTCAGTCCGAAAATATGATTTTCCAACAAAAAAGTATATTTTCTATTAAAAATTTAAATTTCTTCAAAAATAGTTCAATCAAGCAAACCAGAATTGTTTAAATCTCAACAGTTGAATTTCTAATCTAAAAGTCTGAATCTTCAATCAAAAAGATTAACATCCGACCAAAAAAAAAAAACAACTTTTGCCAAGTACATGAATTTCAATGAGAAAAGATCAATTTTCAATTAGAATATGGTTTTTGCAAAAAATGACTTGTTATCAAAATAACTTTAATTTTCAAGAAAAAATAAATTTTTCAACCAAATACTGGAATTACTTGATTCTTCTTGTTGCTTTCTAATAATTCAGTCACAAGAGAAAAAAAAATTCCTTAAAATTTACTATCAGGAAACGGAGACATCTATTTAGAGAGACATTTACTGTTAGTTTTATGTACTTCTACTTCGTGAAGCCCAACCCGCATCTGCGACGCACATCTTGTTACCTCTTCTTGTGGGCTTCAGTATAGAATCCAGATAATAAACGTCAGATAATTCATAGATAACTTCATTGTGATTAGTGTCAGGTTCTCAAATATTTAGGAAATTAATCAATTATTCATTCAACAAGAAGAGGTCGCAAGATGTGTATCGCTGATTTAACTGGCTCCGGGCTCTACAGTAGCGCGTTAAGCGCTCGAGCGCAACTATTTAAATTTCGATATCTCGAAAACGAAGGCCCATTGAATTGAAAAAAAGAACACACACCTAATTTATGTTTAAGCACGCTTATCATGTAAAGCTTTAGTAACATCAGCGACGCACGTCTCGCTACCTTTTCCTATAAGCTACATTATAGGGTCCAGGAAATAAATGCCAGATAATTTACAGATATCTTTATCATGATTAGTGTTCAGTTCTAAAATATTTAGTACAATAACCGATTATCCTTCTAACAAGGAGCTGTCGCTAGATGTGCGTTGATGAGTGGACTGGGTCCGAGTTTTACAGTGACGAGTCAACCGCTCAAGCTTAAATATTGAATTCTGGTTATATTTGGAACTATGGTTAATTTGTAACGAAAGAAAATATACGCACCTTATAGATTTGCATGCACTTTTACCCCGTGAAGCTCCAGTCGCATAAGCGACACATATCTCGCTTCCTTTCCCTGTAAGCTACAGTACAGGAATTAGAAAATAAATGCCTGATAATTGATAGATGTTTATATTATGATTAGTGTCTGGTTCTTAGATATTAAGTGCAATAATCGATTATTTCTTTAACAAGAAGAGGTCGCGAAATGTGCATCTCTGATTAGACTGAGACCTTGTCCTTCAGTAAAAAGTCGAGTGCTGGAGCACAAATATTCAAGCATGGATATCTCAAAAACTAATTAATTTTCATGTACTTCTACCCGTGACGCCCCACTTACATAAACGACGCACATATCGCTACTCCTTCTTGTAAGCTACAGTATGTGGGCCAAAAAATTAATTTTAGATTATAATTGATAGACATTTTTATTACGATTAGTGTTTGGTTCTAAAATATTAAGTAAAGGAATCAATTATTCCCTTAACTCAACTAATGAATTCTCATTTATTTTTATCCTGTGGAGCCCCAGTCACATTAATGACGCACAGTACAGGGTCCAGAAAATAAATGCCAGATAATTGATAAATACTTTAATAATAATAAGTGTTTGGTTTTAAAATATTGAGTTTAATAATCAATTATTCCTCTAAAAATAAGAAATCGCGAGATATACGTCACAGATTGGACTGGTTTCGGACTACATTGGCAAGACGAGTGGCCGAGCGCAAGAAATTAAACCTAAATATATCAAAAACTAAGGTCTATTGAATCATAAAAAATACCTACCTGTTAAATTGTTATGTAGTTTCACCCTGTACAGCTCCTGTCACATCAGCGACGCACATCTCACAATTTGTCCTTGTAAGCTATGTATAGGGTCTAAAAAACAGATTTTAGATTGAAATAGATATATATTTTTATTATAATTTTTGTTCAGTTCTAAAATATTAAGTGGAATAATTGATTATTCCTTTAACTCATTTTATAGATTGTCATTCACTGTTACTGTGTGAAACCCCAATCACATCTATGACGCACATCTCGCTACCTCTCTTTGCAAGTTACAGAAGAGTGTCCGGAAAATAAACGTAGGATTACAAGTGATAGAAATTTTTATTATGATAACTATTCGGTTTTCAAATATTACGTGAAATAATCGATTATTTCTTAAATAAGGAGAGGTGGCGAGATGTGTGTCGCTGATTTCAATGGGTACGAGTTCTACAGTAGCGAGTCAAGCGCTCGAGCGCAAATTTTCAAACCTCGATATCTCAGGAGCTAAGGCTCATTAAGACGAAAGGAAAAATACACACCTGATGGATTTTTATTTACTTTTATCATGTGAAGCTCCAGTAACATCAACAACACACATCTCGCTACCTCTTCTTGTCAGCTTCAGTATTGGATACAGAAAATATATGTCATATTATAATTGATAGATACTTTGATTATGATTAGTATTTAGTTCTAAAATATCAGGTGATAATCGATTATTTATTCAACAAGAAGAGATCACGAGATGTGCGTCGCTAATTGGACTGGGTTCAGCTTCTACAGTGGCAATTTGAGCGGTCGAGCTCAAATATTCAAACCTGGATATCTTAGAAACTAAGGCGCACTGGATTGAAAAAAATACGCACCTGATAGATTTGTATGCACTTTGACCCTGTAAAGTTCCAGTGGCATAAGCGACGCATATTCTGCTGCTTTTCCCTGTAAGCTACAGTATAGGTAACACAAAATAAAGGCTGGATAATTGATACATATTAATATTATGATAAGTGTTTGGTTCTAGAATATTAAGTGGCATAATTAATTATTTCTCTGATAAGGAGAGGTCGCAAGATACGCGTCGCCGGTTCGACTTGGTCCGGGTTCTACCGCGGCGAGTCAAGCGCTTGAGCGCAAAGATTCAAACCTCGATATCTCGGAAACTAAGGCCCATTTTATCGAAAGAAAAAATACGTACTTGATGCATTTTCATTTACTTTCACCCTTTGAAGCCCCAGTCACATCAGCGACGCACATCTAGGGACCTCTATTTGTAAGCTACAGTATAGGGTCCAGAAAATAAATGCCAGATCACAATTGATAGATATTTTTATTTTTTATTATTTCATCAATTAAATTATTAGTCTGCATGTGAACATAGTACGATTATTCTTACATTCATGTCGACTAATGTGACGATGGTTCAAATCCAGAAGCTTGCGCAACATATGGATGACTTTGAAACAGTATTCTTGGTCTTCGTGCTACAGGCCGATAAATAGGCTGACGTTGAATAGTCGCAGCGACAATGTTATTATTATCATTATGAGGTAAAACCACAAAATCTGACGTGATTCTGCGTGCAATTGGTCGATATGCAGGTACTCGGACTTCCATCTGGGAGGGACTTGGTTCGACTTCTCCAGTCAGGGAAGCTGGTTGAACTTCTCTAGGTCTGAAAGCTGATTGGACTTCACTAGAGGAGGAAGTTTCTATGGATGGTGAAGCTGATTGTACTTCTCTGGGAGGAGAAAGTCGTCGTCTTTTTAATGGTGGAAACTTCTTCTGTAAACTTAATTCTGGAATTGAAAAAAAGGAATTTTTCAAATCATAACATTCGTCATTCAAACGAGTGATCAATATGTCGATTTTCGAAAGTTACCCTTATATCACAAAAAAGCACAAATTATCGTATAGCAGTCAAACTAACAATTTTGAGGAGAAAAAAATCTTATTAATAATTCAAGAATTTGTTTATATTAATTAAGGTATATGTTAATATAATTATTTATATTCTATGGGCGCAATCGCGATCATAGTGACTTATAGTGAGTTTATGTCAGCATTTTTAAAGACAAAAGATCTAATTGTTGAAAATGATAACTTTGTCACTTTAGATCTTTAAATATTTTTGCACACAGAACTAATTTTGAAATTGCAAGTAGAGTAACAATATGGAACTTTTTTAATGAAAATTGAAAATGAAAATAAATTTTTCCGGAAAGAGATAACTGATTAAAAAGGTAATGATCATAACTCGGTCAAATATTTTTAAAAATACTTGAAACTTGATGCACATGTAAAGTATACTTCAGGAATACCAACAAATGATTAAAATTCGGAATAAAGACTAGTCGCGCACTAATAGTTAAGAGGCAAATTAATACATTTTTAACTTTTTTATTTTGCAAATGTGACATTTTTACCATTTAAAATAAAAAAATGTCAGATCCAACTCAAAAAACATACATTCCACTGACAATCACGCTATGTTAATTTTTAGTTGAAAATAAATATTCAACAAAAAAACAATTTTTATTTAAAAACATAAATTTTTAAACCACTAGTTGAATTTTTAAATTAAAAAGATAAATTTACAACACAAAATGTATAATTTAAATTTCCAGTTCAAAAATTAATTTTCAAACAAAAAAAAAACGAATTTTCGACAAAATAGTTCAATTTCAAACTAAATTATTTTCAAGTGAAAACAAGAATCTTCATTTATAACAAATGAATTTTCAATAAAGTGATTTAATTTTCAAGCAAGTAGATAAATTTTTGACTAAAAAATATGCCTTTCCACTAAATGTGGAACACTTAAATTTTCAGTTACACAAACGAATTTTTAAGAATCTTGTTAGATTGACAACTAAAGAAATAAATTTTTTTTACCAAAATAGTTCATGTTTCAATCCAAAAAGACGAATTTGGCAAAATTTATTAACAATTATCAGATATTGTTTAAAAAGCAGCTTTCTGGCATTAATTTGTTTAAACAATCATGTTTATTTAATTGCATTAATTAATTACTCAGTCTGTCTAAAAAGTTGACAAAAAGTTGAAAATTTTAGAAACAATCATAACCTTTCTACGATTATTCAAAAACAATATTATTATAAATAAAAATCAATTTTTTCAACAAATATTTTTGTTAACGTAAATTAATTATTACCTCACATTAATTGAAAAATAAACAAAAAGTGAGAACTTTTAGAAAAAATTGCAACTTTTTAGCAATATTCTAAGAGAATATTGTAATGAGTATAAATAAATGGTTTGGAAAATCATTTTTGTTAAAATTAGTTGATTAAAAAATTTTAGAATTAAAAATATTGAAAATCAAAAACAGACGAGTGAGGAATCCCGAAAAATGAAATTCCCGACATTTTTGGAAAAATTACCAAATTCGAGAATTCCCCAATACTAAAATTCCTGGAATTATAAAAATTTGCAATAGCGATAATTCTATAACAATTGTGTGAAAAAATGAATTTAAAAGATAATTTCCCAAACAAACTTTTCGGAATTCAATTCAGCACTGATTTATCTAGAAATTCATTTTCATTATTTTTTTAAATTAAAAATTTAATTAAAAAATTTTTTGTTTCAAATACTGTGCTTATTCTGAAACAAAATTTTTATCCAGATATACATTGTTTTCAGTTATTAATAATTTTTGATTCAAACAATAATTCAAAAATCTTTGAGCATAAAAAATTTTTATTTGATAAAATATTTGATTGGCGTATTTTTAATAAATAAATAATATTTATTGAAAATTTTTTTTTCAATTTTGTAAATTTAAAAATTTTCTAGTTTGTATATTTTTTCATTCTGCAATTTTCTTTCAGAAGGTTTATTATTGGGAAATTTGAAAATTCGGTAATAATATGACTATCAGAAATGTTATTATTCGGAGATTTCCCGATTCGAGAATTTAATTTTTTGGGATTTTTTAGTCGTTTTATCCCAAATTCTGGAACATTTGAATTTCGTAAAAATTATGCTATTACCGAATTAAAAATTCCAGAAGAAAATTTCTAAATCTAAATAATAAAGATATTGTTAAATATTGAAATAAAAAATAATAAATGATATAATTTTATTTGATAAACATATTTTTTATTTTGTTATTAAATTATTATTACTTAAATAATCTTTAAAAAAAATTAATTTACTGTCGGATTTCTATAATGTCGGTAATTTTACTTCAGAAATTATCTATTATCGGAAATTTCCAAATTCGGTAATATTAAAAACTGCCGGGAATTTTATCATTCCGGTATTTCGTAATTCGAAATTTTTTAATTTTTGTTAATGCTGTGATTTCGGAAATTTTCGATTTCGAATATTTTTGTTAGGGGGAAATTGTCTGAAATTTTATTTATCCGGATTTTTTTGTCATCTTCAACTTCCCAAAACTGTGAAATTCCCAAATCGAAAAATTCCCTAATTAGAAAATTTCCGAATAAAAAAATTTCTGACAGAAAATTGCCGAATTATACAACATCGGAACTAGAAAATTCTTAAATAATTATTAAATTGTTGAATTCAAATAATTAAAATTTTTTTATGAATATTATTTATTTCTTAAAATGCAACAATTAAATATTTAAAAACATATATATTTTCAATGTTTGAAGTTTCTAAGATTGTTGTTTGAATTAAAATAATTTTAGAAAATTTATTTAATATATTAAAAACTGTTCAGGAATTTTATTATTTGGGAATTTTATTACCTAGAAATTTTCAAATAAGGGAGTTTCATATTTTAAAAGCTTTTAATTTCAGGAATGCTATCACGCGGAAATTTTATTATTCGGGAGTTTCTCAATTTAGGAATTTTACAGTGTCAGAAATTTTATTTTAGGGATTTTTTAGTGATCCCATTACATTATTCAGGAATTTGATTATTTAGAAATTGTATTATTTGGGAATTTTTATGTTTTAGATTTTTTTCCAATTCAGAAATTTCACAATGTCGGTAATTTTATTTTTGAGAAATTTTAGTTATCTCATTTCATTACTAGGAAATTTTATTATTTTAGAATTTTATTTTTCGAGAATTTTCCAATTCGGGAATTTCACAATGTCGGTAATTTTAATTTTCGGGATTTTTTAGTCATTCCATTTTATCATTGTAAAATTTTATTATTCACGAAATTTTACTATTTGGGGATTTAATTTTTTAAGAATTTTATAATGTATCTAATTTTAATTTTCAGCATTTTTGAGTCGTCTCATTTTATCATTCAAAGAAATTCATTGTTTAGGAATTTTATTACTTAGGCATTATATTTTTTTTTATTTTTTCATTCTGGAATTTTACAATGACGGTAATTTTAATTTTCGGGATTTTTCAGTCGTCTTAAATCAGCGAGATTGTAAAATTTCCGAATTGTAAATTTTCCGAAAAATAACATTTCTAAATAATTCGATTTCACTGTGAAATTTCCGAATGATAAAATTTCTAAACAATGAAATCTCAAAATGATAAATTTCTAGAATAATAAAATAGTCCGACTAAAAAAATCCAAAAAATAAAAGTCCCGACACTGACAAATTCCCGAATTAGAAAATTCTCGAATAATTAAATTCCCGATTAATAGAATGAGATAACTGACAAACTCCGAAAATTAAAATGACCAATATTGTGAAATTTCTGAAGTCGGAAATTTATGAAAAATTAAATTCTTGAATAATGACATTTCCTATTTATAAAATAGGTTGACTGAAAAATCCTGAAAAACAAAATTCTTGACACTAGAAAAGACCTGAATAGGAAAACTCCTGAATAATATAATTTCCGAATAATAAAATTTCCGCATAATAACGTTCCCGAAATTATTTAATTTTCAAAATTTGGAAATCCCCGATTTGAAAATTTCCGAATAATAAAATTCCCGAGCTAGAAAATTCACCAACAGTTCATGACATTACCAAATTTGAAAATTCTGACAAAAAATTGCCGAGTTTTGAAATAGCCAAATAAAAAACAGTTATTAATAAATTCAATTGGTAAGATTCGGGAATTTTATTATTCTTAAATGTTCCAATTCAGGCATTTTACAATGCCAGTAAAATTATTTTTCGGGATTTTTCTGACGTCCCGTTTTATTTTTCTAGAATTTTATTATTTAGAAATTTTATTATTTAGTAATTTTATTATTTCGGAATTTACCAGTTTAGGACTTTCAAAGTGACGGGATTTTTTATTTTTCGGGGCACTTCAGTAGTCTCGTGTAAGATACTGTTTACCTAAAAACAAAAATGTTTTTGATCCTAAATTAAAATTATTTTACTCACCAATAGAATTAAAAAACACGATAAATGTAAGTAACAAAGAAGCGATAAAGAATTTCATTTTCTCTTTCAGAAGGTTTACTGAACATCAAAATCACGTCTCGTTAGTGTTTATATACTGATACAATTGAAATGTCAATCTAAAGAAAAATTTATTGTAGGTACTTGTTTTAATACTCATTAGAACATGACAAAAATAATTTCTTGTATTTGTTCCGATCGCTTTTGTGTTTTTTTTTAACGAAAATATTCATGATTCTAGAATAACAATTGACATCTACGTGAAAAGATGAGAATGTATTTGTAATTTTTAATTTAATAGTTATTTAAATATTTCTCTATTATTTAGCGCTTTGGCAGCGATTAGGAAAAAAAAGACGCCCTGTAATTTAGTGCGAAGTTTTTATTATTTTTACACAACTAGCGTGTGCTGTGACGATACATGATTAATTTATCATTATTTCCACGTGTCGGATCGATAACGAGAGCCTTGAAAAAAACAGTGTTTGGCGGTGAGATCACACGGTAGAAGTGAAACTTTGAAGAATTAATTTTACTTTTCTATTTTTCCTTTCCCTTTTACATTTTCTCTCTTTTCCCCTTCACCCTTTCCTCTTTCTCTTTTGTGGTTTCCCCTTTCCCCTTCACCTTTTTAGGTTTTCACTTTCCCTTTCTCTTTTGTGGTTTCCCTTTCTTCTTACTTCTTTCTGGTTGACCTTTTCCTTTCCTTTTTTTGGTTTCCCTCTTACCCTTTTTGTTTCCCTTTTCCCTTTTTAGTTGTCCTTTTCCTTTTCCCTTGACGGTTTCCCTTTTCCAATTCTAGTTGCCCTTTTTCTTTCCTCTTTATGGTATTCCTTTCCCCTTTTTCCTTATTTATTTTGTAAAGAAAAAAGAGAAAAGGGAAAAAGAAATTGGAAAAACATCAAATTGAGACAGATCTGTCACCCCATTGTTTCAGTCTGTACATGAAAGTTTTAAACAATTCTAACAATATTGGCTTATCTTACGATTTTTTTCAAAAAAACTTTGATTAAGGCAGAGCATATATATGCTTAGCGTGCTGTAGTAGAGGTATCGAAGAGAAGACAACTGAGAAGAGAAGAGCAACTGCGAATAGCCTCACAAAACGAAAAGGGAGATTGCCGTACGCGTTAGCTGTACCCGTACGTGTTATGCGTTCTTTTCTAATTACTCCCGTCCAAAAAAAAGTTTTAATTCAAGATACCTAAAATCTCTCACACTTGAGACTACTCACCTTTTTATATCAACCCTTCCCCCCCAAAAAAAAATATCAGAGAGAAGCTGAAAAACTTTTTTTTTTAACTACTGATATCAGTCACCGGGTCGTCCATAAATTACGTCATCAATTTGGTGATATTATTGCCCTCAACCTCTCGTCACAAAGTTGGGCAAAAAAGTACAATCAAACCAGGACTTTGCGCCGGATTCGGGGCTGACGGTGGGGCTAAACCGGTCCCGATACGAAATCACCTCTATCGCTCGCTTGCCTAAACCATTCAAAGACATCAGTATTCGAAACTACATCACTATTTTGCAACAAAACATCTTACAAAACACTAGCCAACACTTGACACTTTGAAGTCATGAAACGCTGCAGTGGGCGCGGGCCCTTAAACCTAAAAAAAAAACTTTTAAAGCAGTAATGACAACGCCAACGTACTGCGATTTTTTTCAACTGCATATGTACTTTAAAGCGTGGGTCAATTGGAGATTAATAAATACTATCAACAGTTATACGAATAAATATTTATTTATAATTTTAAATAGACCCGCACTTTTTGGTACATGCGTAGTTACAAAATTCGCGGTCCGTTAGCAGCGCATGCACATTCTATCGCACGAAATTAGTTTGTTGCATTATGGCACGAAATAATCCGATCAGTCCGAGCGGCTTCAGTTGGCTTTGGAGCCCCAATGCTAGTTGACGCGAGCCCGCTATCGTGCTTACTCGCTGTGCAAACGTGTGTCCTCTTCTCATTCAAGAACTAACTGCGACGTAATGCTGTGACGCAGTTACTTAGCTAGAAAGTGAAGGTGAAACGCTTTATTGCTACGCTACTGTTTTTTTTACGTTTAAGTGACCACAAACGACCTCCCCTTCTTGCTCCGTGGCTCCTCTCACGCTAGATCGTGACGCGGCGTGAATTACTGGGAGGGAACAATTAAGTGGAGAGTAATCCAGGTTTGACTGTACCTGTGAACTAATTAATTTTTATCCCAAACTTTTAATCCGATCCTAACGTTTTTTTCAAGTTTTCAAATTTTGGAAAGATATGCGTAATTAGATTTTTTGAAATTGTTTAAAAATCTTTTATTCAACGACGCACTTGAAATTTTTGTTTAACTTTTCTCAAGTGCAATTTCTTTGAAGACATTTGAATTGATCAAAAAGATTTCAAAACAGTATTAAACTATATGGGAATAATTTCCAGATGTTTAAAATAATTTAAAAACATTTCATTATATTATAAACCCAATAATGAATAAAAGTCGTTTTTCAAAAATGGCAATGCACAGTTTGGCGATTTTTTAATGAATCGGCTTAAATTTTGTTTACGAAAATGTCTTTTCGATCACTCTTTCCTATTGTACTTTGCAAATTGACAAAAATCTTTCCTTATTTAAAGAACTTTTATAAACATATTCAAATTTTAACTCTTTTTCATTGTAAAGGCTGAACTTTTCTTGTGAAATTAAGTCAAGCTTGTCGGCTTCTATTTGTAGCGCAGCGTAGACAAAAGACAATGAAAAAAATGTTGCGATTTGAATTTGCTTATGACAATTGTTTAAATAATTATTAATTGTTTTAAATTTGTGAAGTATCATAGCAAAGAGTCATCAAAAAGATATACAAAGTTGTTTCCGTTAACAAAAAATTAGCCTCTTCATTGCAAGTCACCAAACTGTGAATTCATTTATTAAAATTATTTGAACAATACCAAAAGCATCAATTGCTAGTAACAGGTTAAAAATTGATTTGTCTTTTTTTTAATTTTCTACAAAATCCATGAATTTTTCACCAAACATTTAATTTTTCAACTTATATAGGATCAATTTCCAACCAAAAATTAAATAGTTAAATTTTTAGATGAATAAATAAATTTAAAAAAAACTAATTTTTAACAAAAAAGTTAAATTTTCCAACCAAGAAAGGTGAATCTCAAAAAAAATTAATTTTTAATAAAGTAATTGATTTTTCAACAAAGAAAGAATAATTTTTAACCAAATTATTAAATTTTTAACGTGTAATATGAATTTTCTATTAAAGAAAATCAATGTTTTTTAAGAAACTACTTTTTTACAAAATTTTAATATTTTTAACAAATAGTGGATTTTTTAATTTATAAATGATAAATTTCTAACTAAAAATAGAATAGTTAACTTTTAAGACTGAAAACAAATTTGGGAAAAAAAATTTTCAACATAAAAGGTTAAATTTACAAGAATTTTCCACCTTATAAAATTAATTTTCTGACTAAAAGACGAATTTACAATAAAATGCATCGAATTTTTATAAAAGTTGTTTATTTTCAAATTCAAAAACATAAAATATCTACAAAAAAGTTGAATCTTTAACCCAAAACTATGATTTTTAACAAAAAAACTTATTTCTAACCAAATTTTTGAATTTAAAAAAAACACAAATTTTCTACAAAATCCATAAATTTTCTACCAAATATTTGATTTTTCAACTTATAAAGGAACAATATCCAAATTAAAGTTCAATAATTAAATTTTCTGATAAAATAATTTATTTTTTACAAAAGCGAATTTTTAACAGAAAAGTTTAATTTTCAACCCGAAAAATATTTTTTATTATACAAAAAAATTGATTTTCAACAAAGTAGTTAAATTTTTAATCAAAGAAGATTAATATTTAACCAATATGTTAAATTTTTAACCAACAATATGAATGTCCTATTTAAGACAATTAATGCTCGAACCAAAAAAAAATAATTTTCCACAAAATCTATGAACTTTTAACAAATTGTTGATTTTTTAACTAGTATATAAATTTCAAACCTAAAATAGAATAGTTAAATTTTAAGACAACAAAATTTTTTTTTTAATTTTTAAAAAATTTTAAATTTTTAACCCAAGAGGTGCATCTTACAACAAAATAAT
The DNA here is from genome assembly GCA_032357855.1 of Amphibolips quercusostensackenii. Lineage (NCBI taxonomy): Eukaryota > Metazoa > Arthropoda > Insecta > Hymenoptera > Cynipidae > Amphibolips > Amphibolips quercusostensackenii. The sequence continues at coordinate 1,812 of JAUELO010254213.1, read as the reverse complement.
TTTTAATGAAGTAGTTTAATTTTAAATTGGAGAAAGATAAATTTTTAACAATTATTGTGGATTTTCCAAACAAAGACGAATTTCCTACCAACAAGGACAAATTTTCAACAAAATATATGAGTTTTTAATCATTTAGTTGAATTTTAAACTAGGAAAGATTAATTTTTAATGAAAATATCAATTTTCAACCAGAAATAGAGTAGCTTAATTTTAAGTTGAAAAAATTAATCAGTAACTAGGCAAAAATAATTTTTAATAATTTGATGTTGTTTTTGTTGACTAGTGTGGATAAATGTTGAGCGACCTAGACCATATCAGGTATACATAAGTTTTATGAAAAACAAAACTGTGAAGCCTATTGAAAAAGGATTTTGTGATTTTGAAGTGTGAAATGAGGTAACCACTAGTGATGTTACGAGATAGTATACAAAATACTTACAGTTGGAAAAAAACGAAGATTTAAAATGAAGTTCGGTATAAGTGTTTAAACATTTTTTATGAATTAAAAAGAGACATTATGATTCTTATAAATACGTTAAATAATCCACTCCTGGACATGCAGTGCATTATTAGTGTTAAAATTGATTGTCATAATGGGCAGCACTCCTCTTTCCCATAGCTGCATGTTCAGGGTTACGGTCCAGGCGACCTCCTTGGTGGATTGGTAGGTAAAATAAAGAAATGGGCGGGGTTTACTAGGGTGAAGTGGAAGAGACACGGTAGAACGAACGGCTCTGATTGTGCGTCGGATGTATGTTTAGATTTAGATGTTTGGACCGGAAAGTTTAGAAAAAGATAATTGTGGTTACGTTATTCAAAGTTTACAAAAATGCAAGAGCAGGAAAAGAAGGTCTTAGTTTGTCTGAAAATGTCTTAATTTTTCGCACTCTGCAGCTTTGGTGTCAACACAACGTATACTGCTTACTGACGCATACTGAAGTTTCGACTTTCCGCCAATTTTACTGTTCACTCGCTTTTACCTACCTATTTTCGGTGGGTGGAATAGTCACCCATCGTGCGACCCCACTCTTCACTCTGGTGAATTCTAAATAGATCACCCAGGTGGATCCGCCCGCTGACCCGTCCACGATTCCCGGGTGGGTGCCTGGAACGTAATTCTTACTGTATATCACTTTTTACAGTAAAAACAACAGTATCACTACTAATAAGTACCGTAAACCAACACGGTCAGGGAGATATGTTAATTTTGAACCCAACATTGCAATTGAAGACAAAATCTCCGCAATTAACAGCCTCATTGATAAAGCAGTTACTCTTTCAGATATTGAATTTCAAGTACAGAACCTTCTTATTGTTGAAAATACTTTCAAAAATAATGACTACCTTCTGAACTTTATTGAAAAATATATTAATAAAAAACTAACAGTTTCAAATAATAAAAACAAAAACTTAAACTTAACAACTACAACTCAAAAATGACAAAAGAACTTGATTTCAGTAAACTAATTGTTCTTCCTTTTGTTAATGGGCTTGACAGATTCTAAAAAAGAACTTTGGAAGAATTTAACATATAAATTATTTTTAAATACGAGAAAGACCCTTTTAACTGTTTCACAAATAATAAAGGCATAGTTTCTACCGATCTCACAACTTACATAATTTATTCAGTTCCTTGCGAATGTGGTTATGTTTACATTGGACAACCCGGAAGATATTTTAAAGCCACAATTAGGGAGCATAACAATGATTTTAGAAAAGATTTAAGAAGAACAGCTTTATTTTTTCATTCTTATACTCTCGACCACAACTTCATTTTTTTAATGCTAAAATATTAAAAATCGAAAATAATTA
>JAUELO010253937.1:0-15583 GCA_032357855.1 Amphibolips quercusostensackenii | reverse complement strand
CTTTTTGGCCTCGCTCGAGTTGCGTTCCATCTGCATTGTAGGCATTCCCTCCAGAGCTCTGCAATCTCCTCTGAGCACCTTTTCCTTGGTGCTTTCTTCCCGGTCATCGACTCTTTACAATCCCAGTGCACCAGTTGCATTGTCGCCTCCACTAAGGTTTCTGCCATTTCGGATACCTTAGTTCTCTCGTAAAGATTGAGTAGGGCTTCTCTTCCATCGAGTATTAACCTTCCGAGCTTCTCTTCGTACATCTCTTTGACATTACAACGAGGTTGGTTTTTGTTCGGACGTGTCCTACGCTATGAGTCACTTTCTACGCTAAAGATGATGTATTGATGGTGGCTCCCAATGTAGTCTTCGTTAACTTTCCCGCGATGCATCAATGGGGCCAAGCTTTCTGACTCTAAAGTGATATCCGGAATCGATTTTTTTTGTAACGGTCGCCTGAAGGTTGGCGTGCACCCTTTGCTCACAACTAATAGTCCTTTTCTGGTGGTCGTTTCCAATATACGCTTTCCTCTCGAATTCGACCTGGGCATCCCCCAATCGACTGCTCTTACGTTAAAATCCGCGGCTACCAGTACCTTGTCTCTCACCTTGCGGATAACATCCTCGAGGAGATTTAGCTTTTGCTGGAATTCCGAGATGCTTTCGTTAGGGCTAAGGTATCAACTGACATACCTAATTTCCTTTGAAAAGTATATATTAAACAGTTAAATTCTCAGTTGAAATTAATTAATTTTCAACCATAAAAAATCGAATTTTCAACAAAATAGTTTAATTTTCAACTAAATAAATAAATTTACTAACAAAAGAAATAATATTTTATCAAAAAAGACGAATATTCAACAAAATATATGAATATTTAACTTCATAGTTTAATATTCAACCAAAAAAGATAAATTTTTAACTAGGAATGAAATAGTAAAATTTTCCGTATGCAAATAATTTTCAACAAAAAAAAGAGAGTTTCAACAAAATATTAAAATTTTTAATCAAGCAAATAAATTTTAACTAAAAAAATGAATTTTCATTCCAATACTTTTCTATCAAAAAGACGAATTTTTAACCAAAAAAGAAACTTATTTTGTCAAGCAGGAAAAGAATGTCTGAAAAAATAGTTGAATTTTTAACCAACATTGTTATAGTTAAAAAAAATAATAACAAAAATGTTAATAAAATAGGTAAATTTTCAACCATTTTTAAACAAGGAGAATAATATGATACCCAAATGGACGAATTTTCAACAAAATACATCTATTTTCAACAACATGGTTAAATTTTCGACTAAGAAAGATGATAAATTTTTGACCAAACAATGGAATAGTATTATTTTCAGTTAAAAAATTAACTTTGAGCCAAAAAAAAGAGATCTCATAAAAATACTTTAATTTTCACTTAAAAAAAAACAATTTTTTACCCCAAAAAAATAGAATATTTAAATATGCAGTTAAAAGAATGATTTTCAATTTTTAAAAAATAACTTTCAACATAATAGGTAAATTTCCATTCATTTTTGAACCTTTTAAACCACAAAACGTAGTTTCAACAAAATAGTTGCATTTTTAATCAAAACAAAATTATTTTTCAACCAAAAAGATGAATTTTCAAACGAGAAGAACAATTTTCTGATAAAAAGACAAATTTTCAAATAAAAAATAATTTTCAACAAAAAAAATTATTTTCAACATTATAGGTAAATTTTCATCCATTTTTTGACCTTTTAAACCAAAAAGCGTAGTTTTAACAAAAAAGTTGAATTTTCAACCAAAACAAAATTAATTTTCAAACGAAAAGGTGAATTTTTGAACAGAAGAACAATTTTCTAACAAAGAGATGAATTTTTAAGTTAAAAAAATGGACTTTTTAATAAAAAAAAAAAAAAATTCAACAAAATAGTTCAATTTTCAAACAAAGAAATGAATTTTGAATCAAAATAAATTAATTTTTAACTGAAAAATATAAATTTATAAGCAAAAGAAAAACAAAACAAAAAATGCATTTTTAACCAAATGGGTTATTTTTCAACTAAAACAGATCAATTTTCAACCAAAAATCAAATATTAAAATTTTCAGTCGAAAAGAATAATAAAAAAAAAACATTTTTCCAATAAAATAGTTACATTTTCAACCATAGACATGAATTTTTAAATAAAATAGATAACATTTCCACAAAAGAAAAGATGCATTTTCAACCAAAGAGACGAACCTCCAAAGCGCTGCCTAGCGGCTGGTAAACTCCGCCACGTCGTGGGGTACCTTTTCACGGAGTCAAAATTACGGAGTCCTGTTTTGAATAGGAGAGCTTACCATTCGGTAGGGGCGCCACCGTACTTATATAAACGACCAGAATATTTGAACTGACATTAAACAAAGCAAAGTTTTTCAAAGAAAATTATAGAAAGTAAGTGGGCAAAATACAAAACATGGACTGCAGATTGATAAAAAGTTAATCTGCAAAGTAGGTAATCATTATTCAAAATCAAAATAAAAGATTCCTTAAAGAGGTACATTTTAGGCAGTGAAAAATCGACCTTACCTACTGTTGGTAAAAATTACCTTTGTACCAAATTTTTCATTTCTTCTTCAATAATGCTTTCCAACTTTGCAGTTCATCTTTTTATGAAGCTGCACTCCACAACTCGTACTTTTTTCAGTAATTTTTTATAATTTTCTTTTTAAAACTTCACTTTGCTTACTTTGAGTTCGAATTTCGCAGCCGTTCATGTAATTTCGGTGGCGCCTTCTAACGAGCTGTAAACTCACCTATTAATCGATGAATTAATTTCACACACCGAGTTTGCATCTAGGTTCTCGACCAATCAGATTTGCCATAAACCAACAAGGTAACTAGAAATAAGTCCTATGGAAAATATTAATTCCACGATTAATTCAAAACAGGCCGTGGGCCAGGTAATAGTTTACCAGGCGCTAGGTAGCACTTTAAAGATACACCTCTTTGATTGAAAATTTGACAGTGTATTTTGATAAAAATTAGTTTTTTTTTTAATTGATCTTTTTCAGATGAAAATTCATCCTTCTTTAGTAGAAAATTACTCTTCTTATTTAAAGATTAATCTATTTTGGTTTGAAATTCATTTCTGTGGTTGGTAATTTAACTTTTTTGTTGAAAATTTGTTGTTGTTTTTTTCACTAAAAATTAATTTTTTAAACTGTAAACTTAAGTATATATACTAAAATTTTCATTTAAACAATGCATTTTTTTAGTTGCAAATTCATCTTTTTGGTAGAAATTATTCTTCTTGTTTGAAAATTCATCTTTTCGGCTTAAAATTAATTTTGTTGTAATGATAATTCAACTATTTTTGCGGAAATCAGATTTCTTTTTGTTGAAAATTAATTAAATGAAAATATAGCTTTACCATTTTTAATTGACAAATTATCTTCTTTAGTTGAAAAATCAACCTTTTGATTGACAATTTTTTTTTTTTAATGAAAATTGGTCTTTTTTTGTTGAAAATTATCTTTATGGTTGAAAAATAAATCATTTGGTTGAAAATTCAACTATTGTATTGAAAATTCGTTAATTTTTTGTTCTTATTTTGAACATGTAACTTTTTTAGTTGAAAATTCATTTCTTTCGGTGAAAATTGTATTATGTTGTTGAAACTTTTCTTTGGTTCAAAATTATTATTTCAAATGAAAATTCAACTATTCCATTTTTTGGTAAAAAATTTATCTTTTTTTGTTGAAAATTTATGGATATGGTTAAAAATTCATGAATTTTGTTTAAAATTCCTCTTTTTGGTAGATTATTATTCTTATGGTTTGAAAATGTTTGAAATTTTACTAACTTTTTTGACATTTTTTCTTTTATTAATTTCTTTAATAGACCATTTTTTGTGGAAAATTTCAATATTTTGTAAATAATTCTTTCTTTTTTTTTAATAAAAATGATGATTTTTTATTTGAAAATTTGACTTTTTGGTATAAATTTATTTGTTGAAAAATGTAACTTTTAGATTCAAAATTCATTTGCTTGTTAAAAAATTTAAATATTTCGTTGAAGCTTCGTTTTTTTGTTGGTAATTATTTTTATACTGAAAATTTATCTATTCTATTTTCAGTTTAATTTTTTTTTTTTTTTATTCAACTATGCGGTTGAATATTCATATATTTTGTTGAAAATTCGTACTTTTTGGTAGAACATTTTTTTTTGTAAATTCATTTTCTTGGTTGAAAATTTATGAGTTTCGTTGAAAATTTGATTTTTTTTTAAGTTGAATATTATTTTTTTTAACTAAAAATGTAACTATTCCATTTTTGTATGAACATTTATCTTTTTAGTTAAAATACATTTTTTTCGTTAAAAATTCAACTATTTTGTGAAAATTTAATTTTTTATCTGCAGACTTAACTTTTCCATTTTTAATTGAAAATTTCTTTTCCTTTTAGTTAAAAATTCATTTCTATAGTTGAAAATTTGACAATTTTGTTGAAAATTCGTTTTTTAGGTACTTAAAAATTTTCCCTTTTTAGTTGAGAATTGAACTATGTGGTTGGAAATTTATCGCTGTTGGCAGACAATTATTCTTTTTGTATGAAAAATCATTAATTTTGATTATCGTGAAAAATCCTTTTTTTCAAGTTAATAAGAAAATCAAGTTTTGTCCTATGCAATTCAACCAAATAGTTCAATTTTCAGCTGAAATACTGAATATTTAACATGAACATTTAAATTTTCAATTAAAAAAATAATGTTGAACTAGAAAAGATATTAACAAGATTGTTAATTTTTCGACAGCAGTAGTTAAATTTTCAGTTAAAAAAGCTAATTTTCAACTAAAACAGACGAATCTTCAACTGGGATAGCTTAATTTCTAACCAAAAACATTAATTTTCTGCCAAAAAAAGCCGAATTTTCAACAAAATGCATAAATTTTTAACTAGAATAGTTAAGTTTTTAGTGAAAATAATTAATTTAGAAAAAGAAGTTTGCAACAAAATAGTTAAATTCTCAACCAAATTGATGAATTTTGAATTAAAACGATGAATCTTGGACCAAAAAAAAAATTTTAACAAAAAGTTCACCTTTCAAGCAAATAATTGAATTGTAAACCAAAAAGATGAATTTTCAACTAATATAATGAATCTTTATTAAGAATATTTGAATTTTCAACCACAGCGATAAATTTTCAAATTAAAAAAATTAATTTTTAACTAAAAAATTTTTTTTAACAAAACTGTTTAATTTTCAACTGGAATAGTTAAATTTTCAGTTAAAACCATTTATTTTCAACAAAAAGAAACGAATTTTCAATAGAATAGTTAAATTTTTAATAAAAAGTTGATAAATTTTCAATTAAAACGTTAAATCTTAAACAAACAAAAATTAATTTTGAATAAAAATAATTTATTTTAACAAGGATAGTTGAATTTTCAATCAAAAAAGACGAATTTACAATAAAATAAAATTAAAGTTTTGTGCCACGCAGTCTGCAATTAGTATTATTGCTGGTCCCTCAGCGTGCAGACATCTTCGATTTCTCCCACTCCACCTGAAATACCTAATTCAGAAACGCGGGAAGGAAAATTTGAAAATGTATTTTTTGGATTGATGTAATCTTGATATAACTTGTTAAGAAATGTATTAAAATTTAAAAAAAATTATTCAGTTTAATTAAGCATCGAGTAAGGGATCGTTCGCAAACTACGTGACGCGTTTTTCTTCTGTCTAAAGAAAGATGAGAATAAAATTTTCCTGAAGTTATAAAGGATACAACGATATGAACAAAAGAAAAACGCGTCACGTAGTATGTGAATGATCCCTAATAATAGACAATACATTTTATAAATTAAAAATGGGAACAAAATATGAGCCGCAGTGATGCCAATAAGGGCGCCTTTTGCTACTGTGCTTGCGTTAGGACTTCGTACCGGTTGACCGCAGCTCGCGCGCAATTCAAAATCGGAATGAAAAACAATTCTTGTAATTTAATTAAATAATTATTGAAAAATGCAGAAGAGTGTATATGAATTGTACAACTTTTTATTTCAGGCCAGAAAAAATTTCTAACATGTATTTTCAAAATAATAGTTTATTTTATTTGATTTTCTAAGAATAACTTATATTTCACAAAACATGTAATTTCGGAAAAAATTTTCTGGAAAAGTGATTGAAAAAAATTATTTTTAATGTTTTTAACATTTTTTATGTATTCTTCTAAGAATTCGTATAATAATATAACCTATAAATACGTACACTATAATAATTATATTTTAGTTATGAATGGAAAAATGTTATTTCAATCAAAATACTGATGTCATGCGAAAACTCAATAATCGATTATTTTTATCACTTCACTTGCAATGTTTTACTTGTTTTTGCCACGTAGGCATTTCAATAAATAATTATTGAAAATTGCACAAGATTCCGATTTTGAATCCCGCGCCAACTGCGGCCAACCAGTACGCGTCCCGAACGCAAGCGCAGTAGTAATAGGCGCCTAAATTGTCATAAGCTTCATCCTAACCTAAAAAAAGAACCAAAATGGCGTCAACTGTATATATCGTGACACATGACACGATTTCAAGGATAAATAAATATGTTAATATTTTTAATTTAAGACGATGAAGACAGAAATTAACATACCGCGGTTGGTAAATAACTAATTAGAAAATCCACAATGGCTTCAGAGTAAATTCGTCTAAAAAAACTCTGGATTTCTGATCACGAATAGTTGAAAAATTTACATAGAAAGAATAGAAAACGATTATGCTAAAATTGTTTAAATTTTATGACAGTGTTATTGATGTTTGACGGGTTTTGCGATAAAAAAAACTTACTTCTTGTCTTTTTTATTCATAATATGTGTGAGTCACTGAGAGTGCTGTTCTTTTATGCAATAATTAGTTAAAATTGTGAAATCGTGCGACTTGGAAAAAAACCAATGTAAATATGTTTTTCATCCGGGATTTGTGGATTAGTGTAGAAAGTATGGTTGGTGAGTGATTTTTATTATTTAATTCAATAAATTTCAATTTTATTAATTTTTTTTGTATGTTAATCATTTTTATTACTTGAAGTATTGTTTTTTTGATAGGATTTTGTTATTATACATTTTGATCTGATTTATTTATAAATTGACAGGTGAGTTATAGAATTTCGTGATAATCGATTTAGATAATTTAGAAAAGGGACTAGGTTCTGAGGAATAATATAATTTGTTTTTGTAAAAAGTTTAGAATTTAGGGTTCGAATTTGAATATTTTCTCACTTTTCAGTCGATTATTTGGGTTGAAAATTCAACAATTTGCTTAAAAAGTCATTTGTTTTGTTCAAAGTTAAACAATTTTGTTGCGAAAATTCGTTTTTTTGTGGGGGTTGAAAATCAGTTCTTTCGATTTCATTTACTTGAATTTTAGTTTGTTACTGAAAATTCAATTATATTTTAATTTGAAAAATTATCTGCTTTAGTTGACATTCGTCTTTTTCGTTTGAAACTTCAACTATTTGGTTAAAATTTATTGGTTTAAAATTAAACAGTTTTGTTGCAAATTAGTTTACTATTATTTTTCCTTTAATATATTTTTCTAACTGCGAATTGAACTATTATATTTATAGTTGAAAATTAATTTTTTTTAGTTAAAAATTTATGTGTTTTGTTGATGAAAATTTATCTTGTTTTGGTAGAAAATTAATCTTTTATGTTGAAAATTCAACCATTTGGGTATCCTTTGGATTGAAAATTCAACTATTTAGTTAATAATTCATATCTTTTATTTAAAATTAAACCATTTTCTTGAAAGTCCGATTTTTTATTTTGTTTGAAAATTGTTTTTTTCTTACTGCAAATTTAAAATTGATCTTTTGGATTGAAAATTTATTTCTTTGGTTGAAAATTAGTTCTTTTGATTTTATTTAATTAAATATTAGTTTCTTACTGATAATTCAATTTTTTTTCAAGTTGAAAATTTATCTGCTTTAGGTCAAAATTCGTCTTTTTGGGTTGTAAATGTAACAATTCGGTTAAAAATTAATTTTTTTGGTTAAAGATTCATAATTTTAGATTAAAATTAATTTTTTTGTTGAAAATTGAAACAATTTTCTTAAAAATTTATCTTTTTATGGTAGAAAATTAATTCTTTGTTCAAAATTAAATAATTTTCGTTTGAACTATTATATTTTTGGTTGAAAATTCTTTTTTTTTTAGTTGAAGATTCATGTACTTTGTTGAAAATTTATCTTTTTTTGGTAAAAAATTAATCTTTTGGGTTGAAAATTTAACTGTTTGGTTAAAAATTCATTTTTTTTGTCGAAAATCAAACAATTTGTTAAAAATTCGTTTTTTTTTGTTGAATATTATTTGTTTTTTCTTCTTAAACATTTATTTTTTAACTGCTAATTGAAAATTTATCTTTTTGATTGAAAAAGCATTTCTTTGGTTGAAAATCAGTTTTTTTAAATTTTATTTTGTTTGAATTTTAGTTTGTTGCTAAAAATTTAATTATATTTTAAGTTGAAAATTTATCTGCTTTAGATAAAAATTCAACTATTTTGTTAAAAATTCATTTGTTTTGTTCAAAATTCAACAATTTTATTCTGAAAATTTTTGTTTTTTTTTATTTGTTGAAAATTTATTTTTCTAAATGCAAATTGAACTTTTATATTTTTGGTTGAAAATTCTCTTTTTTTCAGTTAAAGATTCATGTACTATGTTGAAAATTTGTCTTTTTTGGGTAGAAAATTAATCTTTTGGGTTGAAAATTTAACTATTTGGTTAAAATTAGTTTTTTCTTTTGTTCAAACTTAAACAATTTTGTTCAAAATTCGTTTTTTAAATAAAGTTTTGTTGAAAATTTATTTTTCTAAATACAAATTAAACTATTATATTTTTCGTTTAAAATTCATCTTTTTTAGTTGAAAATTCAACTATTTGGTTAAAAATTCATATCTTTTGTTTAAAATTGAACGATTTTCGTAAAAATTCTTTTTTTTATTATGGTTAAAAATTGTTTTTTTTTGTTGTTTTAAATTTATTTTTCTAACTGCAAATGGAAAATTTATCCTTTTGATTAAAAATTCATTTCTTTGGTTGAAAATTAATTTTTTTGTTTGAAGATTCATAATTTTATATTAAAATTGATTTTTTGTTGTTGGAAATTGAGACTTTTTTTTAAATTTGTTTTTTTTTGTAGAAAATAAATCTTCTGGGTTGAAAATTCCATTTTTTTTTAAATTGTTAAAATTCTTGTGAAAATTATTTTTATTTAGTTGAACAAATATTTTTCTAACTGCAAATTGAACTGTTATATTTTTGGTTGTAAATTCATTTTTTTAGTTGAAAATTCATGTATTTTGTTGAAAATTTGTCTTTTTTTGGTAGAAAATCAATCGTTTGGGTTAAAAATTCAACTATTTGGTCAAAAAATCATTTCTTTTGTTCAAAATTAAACAATTTTGTTAAAAGTTTGTTTTTCTATTCATTTTCTTTTGAAAATTTATTTTTCCAACTACAAATTGAACTATTATATTTTTTGTTAAAAATTAATTTTTTTTTAGTTGAAGATTCATGTATTTTGTCGAAAATTTGTCTTTTGGTAGAAAATTAATCTTTTGGGTTGAAAATTAAAGTATTTGGTTAAAATTGTTAAAATTGTTCTTCTAAGTATTAATTAAATTATTATATTTTTTGTTGAAAATTAATGTTTTGTAAGTAAAGATTCACATATTTTGTTGCAAATTTGTCTTTTTTTTGGTAGAAGATTAATCGTTTAAGTTAAAAATTCAACTATTTGGTCAAAAAATCATTTCTTTTTGTTCTAAAGTAAACAATTCTGTTAAAAATTCGTTTTTCTATTAATTTTCTTTTGAAAATTTATTTTTCTAACTACAAATTGAACTATTATATTCTTTGTAAAAAATTAATTTTTTTTAGTCAAAGATTCATGTATTATATTGAAAATTTGTGTTTTTTGATGAAAAATTATTCTTTTGATTTGGAAATTGAACTATTCGGTTAAAAATTAATTTTTTTTGGTTGAAGATTCATGTATTTTGTCGAAAATTTGTCTTTTTTTTTGGTAGAAAATTAATCTTTTGGGTTGAAAATTAAAGTATTTGGTTAAAATTGTTCAAATTGTTCTTCTAACTACAAATTAAACTATTGTATTTTTTGTTTTAAATTAATTTTTTGTAGCTAAAGATTTATGTATTTTGTTAAAAATTTGTCTTTTTTGTAGAAAGTTAATCCTTTACGTTGAAAATTTAACTATTTGGTTAAATATTCATATATTTTGTTTAAAATCAAACCATTTTGTTGTGAACATTCGTTTTTTTTGTTAAAAATTTATTTTTCTGACTCCAAATTGAACTATTATATTTTTAGTTGAAAATTTTTCTTTTTTAGTTGAAAATTCATGTATTTTGTTGAATTTTTTTTCTTGTAGAAAACTCATCTTTTGGGTATTATTATTAATCTTTTTTTTTTTGATCAAAATTAATCCATTTTGTTGAAAATTTGATTTTTTATATTGGGTTAAATTTTTGTTGTTGAAAGTTTTGTTTGAAGTTTCATCATTTCAGATGAAAATTAATTTTGTTGTTGTTAAAAATTAAGATTATTTTGTTGAAAATTCGACTTTTTTGGTAAAAAATTAATCTTTTGGGTTAAAAATTTAACCTTTTTCGGTTGAAAGTTACTTTTTGTTAAAAATTAATTTTTCTTACTGAGAATTCAATTATTCCATTTTTTATCAAAAATTAATATTTTACGATAGAAATTTAATCTACTTAATTTAATAATCATTTGTTTCTCATTCATGTGTTTTGTTGAAAATTTGTCTTTTTGAGTAGAAAGTTAATCTTTTGGATAAAAATTTAACTATTTCTTTGAAAATTTATTTTTTTGCTAAAAATTTTTAATTATTAAATTTTCTTGGTGAATAATTCATCCTTTTGGTTGAAAGTTCAACTGTTTGGTTAAAAATTAATTTTTTTTCTGGTTGAAGATGCATTATTTTGCTTAAAAATTAATTTCTTTGAATGAAAATTCAACTATTTACTTTAAAATTCATTTTTCTGTTAAATGGAAATTAATTTATATTGTTGAAAACTCTTCTTTTTTGGTTAGGAAATTCCTTTTTTAATAAAATATTTTGTTGAAAAATAATTTATTTTGGTTAAAAATTCGATTTTTTGGTCGAAAATTTATTTTTTTAACTGAAAATTTTATTATTTTACTTTTGCATGAAAATTGTTATTTCTTTGTCGAAAATTCAGGTATTTTATTGAAAAATTTTTATTACAGTATTCAGAAATTCATTTCTTTAACTGGAAATTTAACTATTTAGTTAAAAATTAATTTTATTTTGTAGAAAATTAATTTTTTTCTGAAAATTTTTAACAATTCCATTTTTTATAAAAAAAATATTTCCTCTGGATGAAAATTTAACTGCTTGGTTGAAGAGTTTATCTTTTTTGGATGGAAATTTATTTGTCTATCTCAGAATTTCACTACTCTATTTTTGCATGAAAATTAATATGTTTTGTTGTAAATTCATGTATTTTGTTGAAAATTTGTCCCTTTTGGTAGAAAATTGATCATTTGGGTTGAAAATTCAACTATTTGATTAAGAATTTATTTTTTGGTTGAATATTCCTTATTTTAGTTGAAAATTTATTTCTTTAACTTAAAATTTAACTATTTAGTTGAAAATTCATTTTTTTGTTAGTTGAATTTTGTATGAGATTTTTTTCTTTATTGACTCAAAAATCATTTCTGATTGAAAATTTAATTATCAGCTAATTCATTGATTATTTTATTTCTTTTATTAAATTATTTTTAATGTTTGAAGTTTCTAAAATTATTGTTCAGGCTTAAAATAATAATATTTGAAAAAAAATTTTATCTAGAAATATAAATTTTGTCAATTATTGTCATTTTAAATTTAGGCAATAATTTTAGAAACTTTAAACATTAAAAATAATTTAATATATAAAAATATTTGACTGTTGTGTTTTTGTAAATAAATAATATTCATAAAAAAAAAAAATTATTTGTTAAAATTCGGAAATTTTCTAGTTCGAATAGTTTATAATTCGGAAATTTTCTGTCAGGAATTGTATTATTCGGAAATTTTTTAATTTAGTAATATTATAAACTGTGGACGACTGAAAATTGCCGAGTTATAAAATATCCAAACTAGAAAATTTCTGAATTTAAACAATTAATTTTTTTATAAATATTATTTATTGATTAAAAAAATACAATAATCAAATATTTTTATTACAAAATTATTTTCAAAGTTTCTAAAATTATTGTTTGGATTTGAAATTAAAATAATTGATAAAATTTCCATCCAGAAATAAATTTTTTTCAGTTGTTATTCGAAATTTAAAAAATAATTTTAGAAACTTGAAACATCAAAAATATTTTTGAGTAAAAATATTTGATTATTGTATTTTTAATAAATAAATAATATTTATGAAAAAAAATTTTTTAGGAATTTTATAAACAGTTTAAGAGTTTAACAGTTTAATAGTTTACTAATTAATAATGCGACGACTAAAAAATCCCGAAAAATAAAATTTCCGGTAGAAAATTGCTGAATTATAAAATATTCGAACTAGAAAATTCCCAAATTTAAACAATTAAAAATTGTTTTATAAATATTATTTATTTAAAATAAAATAATGAAATATTTTTATAAAAAAATTAACTTATTATTCATGTATAAAGTTTCTAAAATTATTTTTTGGATTAAAAATAATAATATTTTTAAAAATCATCCAGAAATATACTTTTTTAAATTATTGTTTTTTAAAATTCAAACAATAATCTCAAAAATTTTATTGTTTGGATTTAAAATAACAATATTTTATAAAATTTTCATCCAAAAATAAATTTTCTTCAATTTTAGTATTATTATTTTAAATTTAAACAATAATTTTAGAAACTTTAAACATTAAAAATGTTTTTTATTGTGTTTTGAATAAATAAAAAACATTTATGGAAAATTTAATTTTTAAATTAAGAAATTTTATAATTCGTCAATTTTCTGTTTGGAATTTTATTATTCGGGAATTTTCTAATTTAGAAATTTTTATTATTCGGAAATTTTAATTATTCGGAAATTTTATTATTCGAAAATTTTGCAATTCGAGAATTTTAGGTCCGGAAATGTTATTTTTCGGCATTTTTCAGTTGTCGCGGAATAATATTATTTATTTATTTAAAAAGTTCATAATTTAGCTTTTGAATTTAAATATTTTCTTTTTTTCAGTCGATTACATAGATGTGGATTTTACCTTATGGCTTTCGTGGCTTTTAATGCCACTTATCATCACGTTTTTACTTCCGCTGATGATTGTGATACTTCTCTACGTTACTGCGTCGATACTCTACGTTTACAAAATACACAGGTGTGTATATTCTTATCAATTAATTAATTAAAATATGTAAAATTTTTTACACCTTTCACTTGGAAAAATTAATTTTAAAATTATGAGAATCAAAACTGGACGAGCCCTCTTTTCCGCTGACATCATCATCAGGGAAAAGGGGAAGAGAAAAGGCAAAGGTAGAAAGGGGAAATTGAAAAGGGAAAATAGGGAAGGGGAAATGGGAAAAGAGGGAAAGAATAAAGGGGAAACGGAAAAGTGGAAAAAAAGGAAAGGAGTAATAGGGAGGGTTGAAGAGGCATGGGAAAAGGGAAAGAGGAAAAGGGAAAAGGGTTTAGTGGGAAAGGGTAAAGAACATAGTGGAAAAGGGGAAAGACAAAGGGAAAAGGGCAAATGGGTGAAGGAAAAGGAGCAGTAGGAAAGAAAAAAAGAAAAAGAGGAATTAAAAATGAGAAAGGAAAAGGGTCACGAGGTGAAGTAAAAGGTGGTAAGGAGAAATGGGAAAGGTTAAAGCGGAAGGGGAAAGTGGATAAGTGAAAATGGGACATCATAAAAGGGAAAGATGAAAAGGGTAAACGGTGAAAGGAAAAGGGGAATTGTAAGGGGGAAATAGGTAAGAAGAAATGGGAAAAGGGCGAGAGAGGGAAAGGTGAAAGGAGAAATGTGAAAGGTTAAAGTGGAAGGGAAAATGGGAAAGGGGAAATGGAAAAAAAAGGAAAGAGTAAAGGGGAAAAGGAAAAGTGAAAAGAAGGAAACGAGTAATAGGGAGAGTTAAACAGGCAGGGGAAAGAAGGAAAGGGCAAAGGGCATAGTGGAAAAGGGGAAATGAGAGAGGAAAAGGGGAATGGAAAAGGGGAAATGGGTGAAGGTAAAGTGGCAACAGAAAAGAAAAAAGGAAAAAGAGGAAATAAAAAAGGGGAAGGTGAAAGAAAAAGAGGAAATTGGTAAGGAGAAAAGGGGAAAGGAATGGGGGAAGTGGTAAGGGGAATAGGAAAAGGGGAAAAAAGGGAAAGGGGCAAGAGGCGAAGGAAAAGGGGGAAAGGAGAAATGGGAAAGGTTAAAGCTGAAGGGGAATGTGGAAAAGGGGAAAAAGGGAAAGGGGCAAGAGGTGAAGAAAAAGGGGGAAAGGAGAAATGGGAAAGGTTAAAGCGGAAGAGGAAAGTGGATAAGTGAAAAGGGAAAAAGGGAAGATGAAAAGGGTAAATGGTGAAAGAAAAAGGGGAAATAGGGAAGAAGAAATGGGAAAAGGGTAAGAGAGGGAAAGGGGTAAAGTGGCAAGGTAAAAGGAGGAATGTGAAAGGTTAAAGGGGAAAGGGAATATGGGAAAGAAGAAATGGGAAAAGAGAAATAAAGGGGAAAAGGAAAAGTGGAAAAGAAGGAAAGGAGAAATAGGGAGGGTTAAAGAGGCAGGGAAAAGGGAAAGAGGGAAAGGGCAAAGGTCATAGTGGGAAAGGGGAAATGGGAGAGGAAAAGGGAAATGGGTAAACATGGAAAAGGGAAAAAAGCAAAAGGAAAGAAAAAGGGGAAAGGAAAAGTTGGAAAAGAGCAGGTGGCGACTTGACCGGGAAACCGGGAAATGACTAGGAATTTTATTGACTGGGAAAAAACCGAGAAATGCCCGGGAATTTACTTCTGATCGCAGAAAAATTCAAGTTAAAAATTAGATTTTCAAGAGAAAATTGAACTATTCTATTTGTGGTTAAACATTTATTTTCTTCCTCTTTTTTCAATTTTTATTTTTGTCTAATGAGTCGAAAATTAAGGTAGTTTGGAAGTCTGTTTTTTAATTGTAAAACTTTTTCATGCTTTTTTAGCATAAAATATTTTTTCATAAGAAAATAGATTTCTGTTCGATCTTAAATTAAAAATTTATCTTTTTTTTCAATGAAAATTCTACTATTGCGCTAAAAATTGACATTTTTCACTTGAAAATTCAATCTTTTTGTCTAAAAATTCTTGTCGGTTGAAAATGCAAGTATTCCAAATAAATATTTATTATTTTAATTGAAAATTCATCTTTTAGGTTAAAATTAAAATTACTTGGTTGAAAGTTGAACTCTTTTGTTGAAGATTATTTTATTTTTTGAAGATTTATAATTTGAATTAAAAATTTATTTCTTGAGTTGAAAAATGAGCTATCTGATTGAAAAATTGTGTTTTCTTTAGGTGAAGAGGGATTCTTTCCGAAAATTTAACTATTTGGTGGAAAATTTGTTTCCT
>JAUELO010253843.1:0-15584 GCA_032357855.1 Amphibolips quercusostensackenii | reverse complement strand
TCTGTAGTGTGCAAAATAAAATGCAAGTTATTTAATACAGGACTTATTTATTCTGCATGAATTTGACTCAGTTTGCAAAAACTTGAACAGAACTTAATACAGTTTGGTAAAAGCAATAATTATTAGCTTTTAACAAACAAAACACAACTAGAACTAAAAGAGTGGTAGAAATAATAGTTGAAGATATACATTTGATAAAGGGATACATTCAAAGAGTTGACGCGGGCCCTTGAGTTTTTATCAAAGAGTCTGTGGAGAATTGCGAGCGATGTGTCACTCACCCTGCCTCCAACGAATCAGGAGGAGTGTGCAGTGGTATCGGTCGGGGGCGCGCTCGGGGCGAAGGTTGACGCATCTACTATTGATGCAAATAACCTTGTAATAAGAAAAGCTAAAAGATTCGCTGAACTTTTGGAACTAACTGATTTGCAAAATTAAAATGAAAAAGAAAAGAGAAATTTAATGGAATTACTTGGGGATCACTTGGATTTGTTTCATTTACCTCGAGATAAATTGGGGTGAACCTCACTGGTCAAACACAAAATAATTACTACTGATATTCAGCCTTTCAATGTGAAGCAATGCCATTATACTGAAATCTATAGAAAGGAAATTCAAAGACAGGTTGCTAACCTGGTTACTGATAGAAATGTAAAACCATCAGGTTTCCCTTTTAATTCTCCTCTCTGAATTGTTCCAAGGAAGAGTGATCCGGGAGTACCCAAAAAATGGCGAAGGGTTATTGATTATAGTCAATTAAAGGAAAAAACTGTGGGAGATAGATACCAACTTACTGATATTAGCGATATTTTGGATTAGCTTGGTGGTGCTAAATATTTTTTAGTCTTGGATCTTGCTTCAGGATTTTATCAGATTCCTATGGATTCTGATTCAAGAGAAAAATCCGCTTTTTCGCCCCCTTATGCTAATTTAGAATATACTCGAATGCGATCTGGGCTCAAAAATGTCTCAGACACTTTTTAATCAAAGTATCGAACTTTTTTTTACATGAACGATATAGTCATTTATGTAAGTTCACTGGAAGATCATGCACGAAACTTATAGTCACTCTTCGGACGTTTAAAAACAGCTGGCTTAGTATTAGAACCTAAAAAATATAAATTTTTAACGAAAGAAATAACGTATTTGGGTCATACTATTACTTAATGCGGGGTAAAGTACAATGGAAAAGGAACTTTTGGCCATAGTTTGGTCCGTTAAACATTTTCGTCCTCATTTATATGGACGTAAATTCACTCTTATTACAGATCATAGATCTTCAGTTTGGTTACAAGGATTAAAGGATCTAGTTTCTAGGTTAGCTAGATGGAAAATTAAACTCAGTGAATACGGTTGTTATGTCACTCAATATAAGACTGGAAAAATAAACACTAATGCCGATGCTCTGTCCCAAAATCCTTGTGATATAGAACAATATACAAATGAAAAAATAAATTTCTGTGGAACGCTTCATTCGACCCAACTTCAAGAGTGCACCACTAAGGAAGAGACAAAGAGTTCTCATGATAACGTAAATTGCGATCGGTGTCTTGAACCAAATGATGAAATGGATAATGAAATTAATGAATTGATTATTTTTTTCTTTCGGGTGAAATTTCTGATTCTGTGAATGTTGAAAAAGAATGAAGTATTTCTGATTTAGAAAACAGTAATTATGATACTGCAGATGATATAAAAACAGCGATAATACAAGCTCCCTCGGGTACAGGGATCTGTACGATCCAGTTTTTGATCGCTGCCGGGTGTAGGGAGAGGGAACCCCAATCAACGCACTACCATAGGTCAACTAAGCTACAAGCTAAAGGGGATGTGCACTCGAATTCCGGAATCGATAGGGGAATTAGAGATAAGGCCTTATAAAGCATCGTCTTGGGAAAGAGACTTGTCAGGTAATAATTTACATGATGTTTTTTTGTTAGAATAGGAATTTTAATTTTTAGTCAAGAAAATATTTTTGTTTGGGGTAAAAATGAACTAATAAAAAAAAAATAATATTATTAAGGCAACGCTAATTTAATGATTTAGATAAAATATATTATCAAACCTGGTCAGTGTGCCACTAGGTTCTGTCAAATCCTTAACAGTGATCTAGTGTCAATGATTTAACAAAGGAAAAGTCTGTAATTATTTGTAATTCTTGATCAGGATCTGATCAACCTAGCTTATTTCTTTAAATTCTATGAACTTTAACGTGTAGTTTTTAATATAAATAATAATTTCAATCAAACTCTTTGATTGGAAATGTTATAGAAATAATAAACACTAAGATCCATTTTTAGGTATTCTCGAAATTCCTAAAAGATTTTTCTTTAATTATTGTATTTCATAAATTTTAATAAAATTTAGGGATAAAATAAATGGAATACAATTATTACTCACTGGTTCAGCGTAAATTTTCAGTGTGCGGCGTAAAGCCATTTTTGCATTGAATAGTTTGGAGGTACTATTAATTACACTTGTACTAAATGCTAATTCGACTAAATTATATTATTTTTTTTTCGGCGAGTCTATTTGTTGCGTAGATTGTTACTGATCAGACTTTTGACAGGCTTCTACAGGCTTCAGGGTGAAATAATCTAATTAGGGCCCATTTTCTTTGCATTACTTCAGATTGATACCTCGACTAATACTGCAACTTGATATTACCGATTATAGATGCAATTTGTAATAAATCACTTTATCATTTAAAAGAACGTGTTTTTATTTACTTTATTTATTTTTCAGATGCTTTCAATAACAATTATCAGAAAAAAATCAGACTTTTGACAGGTTTCTGCAGGCTTCAGGGTGAAATAATCTAATTAGGGCCCATTTTCCTTGCATTACTTCAGATGGATACCTCGACTAATACTGCAACTTAATATTACCGATTATAGATGCAATTTGTAATAAATCACTTTATCATTTAAAAGAACGTGTTTTTATTTACTTTATTCATTTTTCAGATGCTTTCAATAACAATTATCAGAAAAAAAATTTCTCGTTTTCGGCGGGAATTATTTTCAAATTTGAATTGATAATTATGGTTTCTCAGGTCGATTTGATATTCTTTCAAGATTAATCATCATGCTACATTCTCAGGAGGATTATTAGATAAGTATATTTAATATTTATATTAAGATTGATAAAAATAATAGCCTCAAATATTTTGAATATTTTCATGTTAATTATTTTTATAAGGGGGGGAAATGTTAGTTTGTCAACTAAAATAGTGAAAATAAGAAAAGCAGAGATTTTGCTAAATGATGATTAATTATTTTGACAGGATAAGTGGGAAATCTCTTAAAATCATATAATAAATTATTTATGAGCAACTGCTCATTTGGTTGATTCTTAACTACTAAACTGCAAACATATCTCCCCTATTTATGAAGGACTACTACTTCTTTAAGTATGACAGCTTCCGCAAGCAAATCTTTAGGCGAGGGCCCTACTTAGTTCATCATCAACCTTATATTGCAGGTATTCGTCAACTGAGACAAAGTGAGCTATAAGTCACTTTTCTATGTATAACTCATCCTTGCTGTTAGTAATACATGCCTTGGTTCAAACAAAAACTTGAGCAATTCTTACATCGCTCTGGAGACTCTAATCGGGATCAAAGATTCTCCTTACAGAATCACAGCCTCTGGGCACACAGCCGTCATATCAACACCTGATTTTTCATGTCTAGCACTTTTGGAAGACACCAGAATCCCATTTTTTTAAACATTTTACAGAGGGCCTTAGCTCAATATACTTCTTTGACAACTGGATTCGTTTTTCTTTTTGCTTGAGTTTAGACACAGAAGACATGTTCTCAATCTGCAGTCATCGGAACAAGTTCCTTATCAAACAATTCAAAAGGTTGAAAGTCTTTCAAGTTGTTGACAGGGTTCCTTGATAGCGCGTCTGCACTGCTATTTATTTTTCAAGTTTGTACACGACCACGAAGATATAATTGCTTAATTTGACCCTATACCTACTAAGTCTGGAAACAGGGTCCTTTAAATTGAAAAGACACACCAAAGGACGGTGATCTGTTATTACAAGTAAAACGTCTCCTATATAGAGATAAGGCCTAAAATGCCGGATAATGATAATGTCTACCAACAATTCTTTTTGGATTGGGAAAAATTCAACTCGGCCTTATTTAAAGTTCTCGAGGCGAAGGCTATTGGCAAATCCTTGCCAATCTCGCCTTGGCTATGTACTCCGTCTATTACATAATTTGAAGCATCTGCTGTCACGAGGAAAGGCTTGGAAAAATCAGGATATTTATGGATTGTTTCTGAACCCTAAGAACTGCTTAATATTTTTCTTATTTTCGGAAATTTGGAAATCCTTGACACCAGTAATTTTACAAAGATCAGGTTTCACTCCTTCTCGCGTAATTATGTGATCAAGATAAACTATTTCTTTCTTTAAAAATGACATTTTTCAAGCTGAAACGTTAGTCCAGACCTTTTTGATCTATTAAGTGATTGTCTTAATTTTTTATTATGATTTTCCAGGGAGCTTTCGTAGATAACTATTGTTACGTCCCAAAAATTTAAATTTTTTCATAAATCCTGAATGGATGTAACCGACCTAACAATGAGGAAAACTAAGAGACAATTGCTTATACACATAATCCGGCGCATCATGAGAACTCATCTGATTGCGTACCTAACTGTGGTAAATGCACCACCGACGATTAGGTAAAGTATAGGTATATACGCGTGCTTAAACAAAAGTAATAATTCTAATCATATGCATTCTACACATCAGTCATCAAGTAACGTACAACCTACATAGCAAGTGAATGACATGTATATAGTGAGGCAATGCAGTAATCAAAAGCGTCTGACTAGATATATGGAAATATGGATAAGCAGCATGCAATATATAATCTCTATTCATACGGAAGCTATTAGTTGCACGCGTGAGTCATTTGACTTTCAATATCCAGAATCGCGCCTATCAAGTAATATCTCGATGATTTATAGAAGAAGACCATCGCTCGCTTGCGTAATTTGACACTTATCAGCATGATTCAATCTTTTGATCGTGCATGCTCATCCCGTTATTTATATCGTACGTGCCAATTCCATATTTAGCATCGTACGTGTCAATTCCACATTCATCATTGTACGTATCAATTCCACCGTTAGCTCATTCATGGGGAGTAAGGACTATATACAGCCCTGGAGCCCCCTTGTTAATCGTCTTTATGTTACAAGCAGTTATACTGTCAATTCGATCTACGAATAACGAATCGCTTTCACCAAGCCGCGTCTTCTATCTCATTGTTGCCGAAGAAAAACTTTGATTATGTCGTGCAATTTAAGATCAATTCAAAATGCTTAACGTGAATACAAATCTTGAACTGAAGTCCCTTTAGCTGAGACTTCCGGTCATAGTAAATTGAGTTATTTTCTAAATAAATTCCGCAGTGTTATACGTTTGTGAAAGGCAACTCAATAGTGGATTCGGTAGCTGCTTAAGACAGTGTATCGCTCTACATCGTGAACAATGATCGTGCGTTCTTTTACAAATTAAGTGAGGTACTTCCAAGTACTTTTAAATAAACATCCGGTAGGATTCCGTTGCTGCTCTACAATGCAAACGGAGATCCAATCGACAAGACAACTCTTTCTTTCCCTTTTAAGTATAAAAAGGTAGATGTAAGTTTTATTGCATCCATTTATCCACTTATCTGTTTTTATCTAGAATAAATCTTGTCAAACCTAACCCACACTTTTATTTTCAGAGTGTAAACTAAAACAGTCCTTGTAGGTCTGATAAGTATAAGACGAACCCACAAACAAATAATTGGTCAAGTCTGACCAGCCTGACATAATTAGCGACTCTAGTCTCCCTCTTTCTCACTTTATCCAAACTACCCTCGCCTTCTGCTCGGGACGTTATACTATGAAAAGTTGCGGGGGCGATTTCCAGCCCGAAAGGCATTCTAGTGAACCCTAAGAAATCTTACGAAGTAGTGAAAGCTGTCTTTTCAATAAAGTCATCGTTCATTGGGATTTAAAAAAATCCCGACGCTAAGTGCATAACTGAAAAATACTGAGCGCCACCTTACTGATAACTATTCTTCATTTCCTGCTGCCCTTTGTATCAGGTTTTTCTGGTACCATCCATAAAGGGGAGTTATACGGTGAAGTTAAGGGTCTCATAATTCCTGCATTCAAAAGTTATATGGTTTATTTAGCGATTTACTCTTGTTGGATTTTACCATGATGGATGAACTAAGTTTATCAGTAAGCTAATAAAATTGATTCATACTCAAAGAGAATAGGGAGAACATTATTGTTCTGTTGCTGATTTAGTTTGGGGAAATCAACCAATTTAAATAACTCAGAAAAGCGGGTACTTTGTTTTTTCTTATTTTTATCTCTATTTTCCTCAAATTAATTTGATGGTGGAGGAATAACCGTACACTTCTTTAACTATACAGCTAGCATAGTGATATTTATGTCCTCTGTAGTAGTATCAATAACGAGAAGCTTGGCTCTTCCCTCATGAGTAGTCACTAATAATTCTCCTAAAGATACTCTTGTCTTGAAACTGTTTTGCGTTACATATCCTTTGCTTACTTTTGTCTTTCTCAAAGGCACCTTAACTAAAATCATTTTTTGGGCAGGGATACTTATGAAAAAGTATTTAATATAAGGAAATTCATAATTTTCCGATTAAACGGTATAACATAAAAAATTTAAAATTGCTTTAGGCAATCTCAAGAATGTTATCCTAGGGGTACCATTCTGTTCTATAGAATAGTTATCGGAGACCAGCTTGAAAGATGCCCGGACTCCCCTCATCGTCATAATTATTTCTTCCTTTGTAGGGATCATATTCTATTAAAGCGGAAGGCCCAAACTTGTTGATATTTCTCAAAGTCAAGACTACTCTCTTACTTATTTCGACTACCGAACCTTTACCTTCATCTTCAGTTCTAGAATTATGGTTCTTTATTGACTCAAAATTTTCTTTATTGGGCTTACTTCATACTCCCTTTTGCTTTGATCATTTTCTTTCCTTTAATGGACATTCTTTAAGCATATGTGCATCACGCTTAAAATAAAAACAAACATACGTCTTTTTTCTTTCAATAATGTGTCTTGTTTTAACATTTGGTTAACTCGTCTTATAATGGCCTATGCCTGAAACAGAAAACACTGGACCTTACTTGAATCCGGTTTTTCTCGTTTGACAACTTTTTTTTATTTTTCTTTTGCAGAGAAGTTCGCTATTTGTTTCCGATTCGAATGTCTGTGAAAATCGTCCTTAACTGTACCTGCTAATTCAATTCCAGATTTACTATGAACCCTATCCTATCTCAACAATTCGAGGAAATTCTTGACCATCCCTTATTTGAAGAAAAGATACATTTTCCTTCTGAATTTGGCAGACTGATCAATTATTTCTTTCAAGTTCTAATTGAACTTCGTAATAAATTTCCTTTGACTTTAATTTTACAAAACTGAAATCGAGGCTCATAATCGTAGTCGAGGTCACTGAGGTCATTACTCAGGTTGAAATTGGCAGGTTTCTGGTAGGAAAATAAATTTCCCAGCGGTCTTTAAAACTAAATCAGGCAGATGGCTGCCAAATTAGAGAAGTAGAGTGTGGTATTAAATTGATTAAGCCAATTACGCTAGTAGTTAATTGCATGGCATTTTAATAAACTGAATTTGACTGTTGGTAAAATTTCAATTCAAATCCTGGTCCAATGATTCACTTTTCAACGGCACAACTGATTGTCCTACCGACTGCGCCAAATGTAGTGTTCAACTGTCCTGGAATCAGATTAATTCCTTTGTAGAATTTTTAGCTGTATTTCTTATCGTAGATTGGGCTAATCCTTCCGTCGATTTTATTGATGGAAATCAGGAGCAGGAAAAGGGGGTCCAACACAAATAAAATACTTAGGGTTTAAAAAAAAATTCACATTGTTTATTAAAATGGTTGAATTATTATTATAAATTCTATAGTTGGAAATAATTTTATAAACAGTCTCTCTATTTAGTATGCTCAATGCACATTTTGAAAAGATTGTCATAATTCACATCTTTTGATTAACAAACATTTCAGAATTATAATTTATAATTATAATGTAAGTTTAATTTTCGAAGTTTAAAACCGATACCAATTTGATGAATGTAAAAATTGATCACCAACAAAAAACAAAGGGACTTTATACCCGAAATAATCTAAGTTTAACTAGATCACTAAGAAAAAGTTTCTAAGTTCTATTTTCTCAAATCAAATTTCGCAGATTTGTTTGAATTGGTAGCAAGGACGGCGAAAAACTAACTTTTTCTCGGGAGAAAGAGAAAGTTAATCCCCTGGCGAGTGCAGAAATGTGGTGGGAGCTGCTCCACCTGGTAGGAAAAATCAAAGATAAAAGATTATTTAGCCAATAGTGAATTGGATCAAGTTACGAATATTACGCCTTTGCAATTCAACAAGTCCAAACTCGCCTTCAGCAAGCTATGTCATGAAAACTGAGAAAGGTCTAATTATTTGAAAATCTTGTTAACACTATAATATGTTTATGAGCATCGATCCCAACTCTTCAAAGCTTCCCGCCACGACAATTTTACGTAGACTACGGCGCTTATCCTTTCTGGTTTCTATATTTACTTAAACCTAGGACATTCTTTTATCATTTCTGATGTATTCATGCCTCTTCTAGTTGACGATTAATTTTATACACTAATAACATATCTCTATCTACAGTCAAACCTTGATTCTTCGCCCCTTGATTCACCCCTTGCAAGAATTGATGCCGCGCCGCGATCTATTGTGAGAGCTGTGGCGGGGTTAGGAAGGGGGTCGTTAGCTGCCAATCAAGCTCAATCAAGCGTGAAAAAACAGGAGCATAGCAATAAAGCGCTGTACCTTAACGGCCTAGCTGGGTAACTGCGTCATCACGTTGAATTACTCTCAAGCCACAAGCGCACACGCATCACGAATAAGCGCGAAAGTGGACTCGCCTTGACCATCAGTGAGCCTCCGAAGACAACTGAAGCTAATCGGATTATTTCGTGCCATGGCTAATCAGTGATGCTAACCGACCGCGACTTTTTCAACTGCGCATGTACTGAAATGCGTGGGTCTATTTGTATTCAATAAATACTATCAGTAATGATACAGATACAAATTTTAAAAGTTTTTTACTGTCACAAAATTAATTAAATTTCATCTGGAAAACACCTAATTTCTGAAAGTAATGTATTATTGATGTAATATTACAAGGGCATATTTTATAATTTGGAATAGACCCGCCTTTTTGGTACATGCGCAGTTAAAAAAGTCGCTGTTCGTTGTATTGTCAAACGCAGTAGCAAGAACAGCTGAAAAGGTGCTGGGACTCCCTTTATCGGCATAATTATTTCTCCCTTTGTAGGGACCATATTAACTTTTACCTCTACTAAGTTTATGATTTTATTCTTTTTAATCTTGACATTTGATTACCCTCTTAGACCTTGACAAAATAGCTCGTGTGTTTCTCGAAGTTATTGCCGTTCTTGGAACAGTTTTAATGAACAAGAGCAGTGAATATTAAGATTTTCAATCAAAAATGTTATATGACGGTTTAAAATTAATCACTATAAGATTTCTTGTTAATATTTAATTTAAATTCAAATTCCTTGTTATAGTTCTGAATTGGTGGCGCTGCGCATGTCTTAGCTGCCCACTCTATCTTTCTTCTATGACGTTTTCAGACGTTTTATAATTTCAAACTGTCAAGTGCTGGCAAGTGTTTCGCAAGGCTTTTTTGTTGAAAAATAGTGATGTGCTTTTATATACTGCTGTCTTCGAGTGGTTTAGACAAGCGAGCGACAGATGTGCTTAAGTGTTCGGACCGATTATTATTTAAGAGAAAGCTCTCACTTCAAACAAGATACTAAACGTTCTGCAAACGTTTTAAGTATGTAAGCAGGAAAAACATTTATTGTAACTTTAACAGCAAACTTTCTCCCTCATTTTTGTTAAATAGTTAGTTTACCCTTGTCTCATCATACGGCCCTGACTGTTCAGATTCCGGTAGACCTCTCTAGTTGTTTTCGTCAGCCCCGACATCTGCGCAGAATACAGGTTCGGCTGTATTATATTTTTTATAGTTTATTCAGAGCAGAAAGAAACGTTTGTTTAATAATTGGAAATGATTATTTAGATTTTCAATAACGATATTCGATATTATAAAATAATATAAAATCTTAAAAATTAATTAAATTCTTATCGATTTCTGCTTTTTAAATCTATAGATCTTAAGATTTGAAAAGACAGTCAAAATTTTTGTACATGGCACAGTAGAGGCCGCCATGTTTATTTGTCGCTTTTCATAAATTAAGTACATGACCTCACGTATGCTATAACAGGTACATTTTTTAAGAGGTCTGTTTTGAATTAATTGTGGAATTATAGTTTTTTTAGAGGATTCAAATCTAGCTATCTTTTTGGCTTATGGCAAATCTGATTGGTCGAGAACCTAGATACGAACTCGATGTGTGCAATTAATTTAACGGGGTATTCAAAACAGATTTCCGTGACAATAGAATCCTTATGAATTAATCGATAAATTCGTTTTATACATCGAGTTTGCAATTCTAACAAGACCTCCGTTAAAAAGCAACCTTACTGTAATGTAATCTGCGGTATCGACCATCAATAAATGTAGTTAGTGACGAGAGCGCTACTGTGGGAAATTGAAGAGTTACAGTATGACTACAATTATGTATTATAAGTTGTACCGTTATCTGTCAAACTGCGTCAGCAAAATACATCAATTTTCAAGCGCTTAGTGGAATTTTAAACCAAATAAAAAATTCATAAGCTACAAAAAACAAATTAAAAGAAAAGTTAAATTTTGAACCAGAAATATGAATTGTCAACCAAGAAGATAAATTTTCTACCAAAAATAAATTAATGTCAACATAAAAAACTGTTTTTTACCAAAATATTTAAATTTTCTACCAAGGAAATAAATCTTAACTGAAGGATATCTCTTAAAGTATGCTTAGAAAGGCCAGCGACGCTTTTTGGATATTTTTGGAATGCTTCTTCCAAAAGTTAAATACGATCGTATGTCAATATTCTTCTTGTACGGTTGGTGTTGTAAAACTGCCCTATACACCTTGTCATGTGGCACTGTTAGATATAAGTAGTTGGCCGGTGGGAAACGGGCTGTTTGCGTTGATACATTGTACGGTTCGAAAGAGTCAGCTACATAATATCCAAAATCTTTCATATGCATCTGAGCGATCCTGGGAGTATGACGAGCATGATCATGTCTAAAAGTTTCTTGCATCTCGTTGTGGAAATAATCATCAAATTGACTGTTTAAGATATCAGGCATTCGTATATAGTAGAGCATCAGGTTAGAGTGTTCTGCGTTATGGCGCAACCAAAAGGGTGTGAGAGCTCCCTCAGAGAGATGTTCGATAGCAGTACATCCATCTTTCATTGTTAAGATAATGCAGTTTGCACGGAAATCGCGCACCATTTCATCGGGAACCATTCCATTGGGAACCATTCCATTGGGAACCATTTCATTGCGAACCATTCCATTGGGAACCATTCCATCTGCACCTAATTTTGTGAAAAAAAATGGACATTTATCTAGTTTTTCTACACTTGCAACTTAAACTTATATCAATATTGAACAATGAGTGATCGAAAAAAACGAACTATGTATTCATGAAATGAAAAAGCTTTCTTTGGATGTAGTTTTTCGATGCCTTTAGTAGTAACATTATGATTCCAGTAAATTAAAAAAAATCTAGTAAAATAATTATGTTTAAACATAAATAAACTGAAAAAATATCAATTTGAAAAAAGAGATGGTTTACATATCTTACCAACAATCAATGCTGAAATAGTGAATTTCCTTTGGATTTTGTTTCACATTAAAAAACGGAGAAAATGAACAAGGTTTTTTTTTTTAAATATGCAAATATATGATTTTGAGTACACGTAACTCATAGTGCAATTTTTGATTCAAACGGAAAACTATTTGACCGAATAAATCTTGAAAACCTGAAGTATATGAAAAAAAACGAGATAAGATTCGCATTGTGCACGAAAAACTATATATTTAAATAAATAACTCTTTTCATTATATGAATTAATAGGGCATATTTTGTTAACTAGTGCAATTTTCAATACTAAAGTAAAATGCTCTATCTGTCCTTATTGATTTCATTAGCGAAGAGTATAACAGTTTTTTCATATTGCTTTGAATTGGAAATTTGAATAGCAGGTTGTCATCATGTAAACAAAAACATAAGCCTCGGTAGAGATAAAGAAATGTGTTTTGCTGGAAGCTTTGTTTAAACTGTGAGCATATGCTTATATACTACTTTGTTGAGTGACACAGTTTCTTTCAATGACATATATACTGATACGACTACGTAGAAGAGAAAATTTTTTTCGTACAGAAATAAATTTTCGTCGATCTAATGTTATCTGCCAAGACATAGACAATTTCAAATTTAGACGCTTTTATCACACTGCATCCGTTATCTCCTATGAATCAGCAAATGAAAAGCCGTACAAGAGTATGGAGGCGGTCGAGATCTCCTAAACGTGAAAAAATTGGCATCCATAAAGATATTAAAATTACGAGAATAGGAATTCACCCATGTAGAAAAATTTTGTGGTAGTATAGAATCATGCTTAAGTGTATACAGTTTTCCTCAAGGATGTCTATTCACGAAATACTAGCCTGGCGACATCCTGGCGCTGTCTAGTTTTGCTATTCTTTAAGTCAAACCTTTCTACTATCTAATCCTAGTCTTGGTGCTACCTGGGAGTTCGTTACAAATTTAAATACAGTAGACTTCCGTTCGCTTGAACTCTCGTTTGCTCGAACCTTCAAATGTGTGCACCCCCCAACACTCACCTATTTAAACTTTTCACCTCTCAACGCGGCTGCTGTACAGTTTGTACGGTCACGCTCGCAGCAGTAACTGACTAATTAAAAAAAGAGGTCCAAAAAGCGGAAAGCTTTAAACTCAGTATTTTAGCATGACGTCATGGGAATGCAGACTTTTACGAGAAAATATTATAAACGTAAAAGTAAGTCATAAATGAACAAATAGTAATATTTGCTAAGCGTAGAATGTATTTTTTCATTTATGTTCCATTATTTTGTGGATTCACGACCTTTAAGTTTCACGATCAGATCGGGTTCTCGCTAACCTCAAATTTCGGACAGGTGCTTGTATTTCGTGGAACTCAAAGGTCGTAAATCGACAAAAGAATGGGACATGACTGAGAAAATAGATTTTACGCTTGGAAAATATTACTATTCAGACTTTTATCACTTGACCTCTACGTTCAGAATACTTTCTCCGAAAACTCATATGCAGTTGCAATCACATGCAGTAACCTTCCGGACGACTGACATTTCCACCTAACCTAGCCTAGCATTATTTTATTGAAAGTTAAGGTATTTTCTTAGATAGTCATAATTTACTGTAGAAAAGTAATTTTTTGTTGTTTAGAACGATCTAGACGGCCCTGAATGTTTACGTTTCGATTCCGCAGATTTCGTGACAATGCTTGCAGGCAACCCCGGACGCAGTTACACTAACAGAGCGCGACTTTTTCAACTGCGCATGCATCGAATAGCATCATTATTAATAATACATGCATGCATATTTATTGATTTCGAATCGACCAACGCTTTTCAGGCACATGCGTAGTTGGAAGGGTTGCTATGATCAAGCCCAGCGATACATGGCCGGGCAGCCAATGAACGTAGCTTGCTAAATATTAATTGCGTAATTGCGGTAGAGGTGGGGGGTCCTCCACGGTTATATAATGCGGTCAGGAACGTTCCAAAAACGGGAAAACAAACGGATGTCTCCTGTATATATAAAGACTATTTAGAGTTTAGTTAGTTTCTAGACAGAATCATAGTTTAAAATTAAATAAAAATCACAGAAGTCAATTCAGAGAATAATAATTTTGAAATCAAAGATTTAGAATATTTCAATACATAATCGCATAAATGCTTGAGTAATAATTAAAATTATAAATAAAAAAAAATTCATAAATAATAAATAAAAGTATTAATTAAGATAGTAAACAATAATTATTGAACGTGATTAAAATCCTAATATACGAACTGTATTATAACAACGATTTTTTTAAAGAATGTTTAAAAACTATTTATTTCAGTTCTGTTTTATATAGTAAAGCTACAATGAATTATATTAAATTTAAAGTAATTATAATATGTATCAATGTACAATGCTATCTATTATATTTATGATATTAAAGAAAATCAAATTTTAACATAAACGATTTATTTTATTCATTTAAATTATTTATTAAATGCGTTAATAATAATTAGACCTAAAGAAATAACTATTTAAAATAATAAACAATTATTATTTTCTGGTTTAATTGCCTAGATTGTCTAAAAACTAGTTAATCCGAGCGTTACATACCCGTCTATCCCCTGGACAGTCAGCTGTGGCGGGCCAGTGTCGACTTAAAGCGGACTAGACAGAAACAGTACAGTGACAGTAAATTTTTCCACACGGGTATCTAAACATATATATCATCTTAACGCGCAGAACCAAGGCGATTACTAATCAATTTAGAAACTATTGTACTTTTTGGAGTTCTCATGCACTTCTATCCCACATGTATTTGTTTTGCTTTTTCATAATTGTGTTTTTTTTTCACACTAATGCACTTATGAATAATGTTCATTGTCTTTCTATAATTTTAAATTAAAAGTTTCGTTTTCGTAATTCTAAAATATTTAAATTTTTAATGATTAAGTGTGACGTTATTTAGTTTTGCGGTTTATAATTTTAAATTGCACAATATGAAGCAAGCTTTTTATTTATTATATACTAGGCACTGTCTAGTATTAAGAAATTTTTCCTTATTTTAGCCGTGAAGGAGATGAAAAAGAGTGTTACGGAAAATTCTGTAATAGATGACAATGCTAATATATCACAAAAAATTCAAGCTTAGTCAGATATAACGTTCTTTTAACCACACTTTAAGAGCTAACATTATTGTAACTGTAAGCTCTCAAGTAAATTTGTTTGCAAACATATATCATAGGTTAATCATGTATATTAATTTGAATATTATATTACACTTACTTCTGAAATGCAGCAATCCCATGACCACGAAGACTACATTTTCGATAAAAATATTCATTCTTGCTAAGTAGGAAAAATGATAGAGAACATAAATCTAATTTTTTACGAAGTTCGTGAAAGCATAAATCACTGCTATAAATACTCTTGTCCCTTCCATCAAATAATAGTGCCTTATTTATTCTTTAACATGAAGCAAGTGGAATAATAGAGATTATTTATTCCGTAGCTAAAAAATTTTCGTATTTACTTGATTTATCACGCACAGAACCTTCAAAATTATATTGAGAATGACAACACTTGTTGAAGATAGCGTGGTAGAGTCAGTGAAAAGAGAAAGTAAAATTATTGTCTTTATCTCTTAAGTGGCTGTTTCATTTATTAGAATTTAGTAAAATATAAAAAAAATTTTTACATGTAATTTACTAATTGTAAATTAAAGATCTTCCGGCT